>CAMZMU010000033.1:20766175-20896256 GCA_947311845.1 Poa pratensis | reverse complement strand
AGTGATCCCTTTAGCCAGCAGATCCGACTCAAGTTTCTCCCACTTAGGCATGCTAAAGGCGTAGCCACCAGGCCCATAGTATGGTGGTAGATCTTTTTAGCAGCATTTGCCTTATTTTTTGCAGACTTTTCCTGAGCTTCCTCCGTTTCTTGTACGCCACAAATTCTTCAGTCGTCCCTTATCTTCTCATACCTTTATCGAAGTTCGGAGTCTTATTTTTCTCGACAAACTCGTTGTTCAATCTTTTCTTCCAGTTCTTGAAAGCTCGGCCATCTTCTTAAGAGCCCAGTCCCTGACTTTTTGCTCCATGTTTTTCCGGGCAATCTTTTCTGCCTCAATTGGATCCTCCTCATCTGGATCCACTTTGGCGCCGGCAGGGTGAATTAAGCATGAGCTTTCTCCAAAGTCTTTCTTTGCCCACCTCGCCGACATATCTTACTGCTCCCTGCTTTGGCGGATGCCATTCTCGAACGGTGATCGGGATGTAGTCCCTAACAAGAACTCCCTCCGCATTGCTTTACCATTTTATTTTTAACATCAGGGGGAGCAGTCGGTGTGCCGTCTTCAGCGACTTTTTCGATCCTGTACCTTTCATGGTCGCCCAACTTTTTGGCTGGGCCTCGTTTTGTCCTTACAGAAGATTTGCTCGATCCGGAGGGCTAAAAGAAGAAAGAGCGTTAATATATTTATATAGACAGCAGAGGCTTAATTAATACAATCTTCGGCTTCATTAATATATGTATATGCACCTCGCCAGAGTTTGCAACATTTAATGTTCCACCGGAGCCTTCGGCTTCTCCCTCGTCGGCTTCTCCCTCGCCGACTTCTCCCTACCCCAGCCGTTGGGTTCTACCTCACCGGAGCTGTCTCTTCGGTTGAGAGACTCATCTCCCTCACCAGAGTTGTTCAGAACTGCGAGGTGACATCGCCAACATCTTCCGGCCCGCGGATTATATCCTCGAGGATGTTTTCCTGATTTTCGTCTCGTTCCATAGTTTCTGCAAATTAAGAACAATGCACAAAACTTTAGTTGGGTAACTTTGCATACAAATGTGAATCGGATATGTGAATGCAAATGTGAATACAAAGTTAAATTTGCTAATTTTGCTAACACCTTAATTTGCTAATTTTGCTAACACATAAATTTTGCTAACACATTAAATATTCTTAAACAAGCTATTTCTTAATTTTTCCTAACACAGTACTAACAATTCCTAACATAATTTTTTTCCTAACACAGTAGTAACAATTCCTAACACAATTTTTTTTCCTAACAAGTACTAACAATTACTAACACAAATTTTTTTCCTAACACAATTTTTTTCCTAACACAGTACTAACAATACAGCGGGGTTGATCTCCGAACCGTGATCTACCAAGGGGAACAAACATTGGAAAAGAACAACAATCAACACATGGCATTGATGCAATGCGCAATTGTATGCATGATCAATTTAATGCATTGACATGGAGCTCTAAATCATGTTTGAAATGTTATTTGAACTCAAATTACAATTATGAGCATTTATTTAATTTAACTCCATAATTAGAGAAAATGCATTTAGGTTATTTCCAAATATTCACCAAAATGAAATGTTCCAAAATGATCAAAAGTTATTGAATTTACAAGTTTCTATTATTTTCTGGAAATTTATTTAACTGGTTGGGTCCCACTGTCGGAACTTTAATAATTACCGAAATCATTTATCGAAAAGATTAAAAACCAGACGACCGGGCCCCATAGATCGGTGACACAGAGAGCCAACGGCGCCTCTGTCGATCATGCTCTCGACGGCCTATCTAAAGGTGGCGGCGCCGCTCGTTTTTGGTTGCCGGAAACTAGTATCGTAAACTCGTAAACCCGTAAACTAGTATCGTAAACTCGTAAACCCATAAACTAGTATCGTAAACTCTTATCGGACCACAAATTTTTTTCCTAACACATATTCAATCAAATATTGACGCCGAAATACAAACATGTTCAAACAGTCCAAACCACTACATATCAATTTGGCCAACATTTGTACAACATTTTGGCCAAATTCACTACATATCAATTTGTACAACATTTTGGCCAAATTCACTACATATCAATTTGGCCAACATTTTTGATGAACAAAAAGTACAAGAATGCTACCTCCGCGGCCGTCGAGGGCGTGGCCGGCGTGGAGGAGAGGTGGCGCGGCCGTGGAGGGCGCGAGCGGGGGGCGCGGTCGTGGAGGTGGCACGTGGAGGCTCGGGCGGCGCGGCGTGGAGGAGCTAGGGCGGCGCGTGGAGGAGGCCGGCGCGTGGAGGAGCTAGGCCGGTGCGGACGTCAACGGCGGCGGCGGGGCGCGGCGTGGGGCGCGGCGCGGAGGTCGGGCAGCTGCCGGCGTAGTTTCGCTCCGCGTCGTCCTTAGTCGATTTGGGTGGAATGGGGAAGAAGAAGAGGCAGAGACAGTTATAGCAGCACTCATTGGTCCCGGTTGCTGCCAAGAACCTGGACCAATGCCTCTTTGGTCCCGGTTCTTCGCAGCAACCGGGACCAATGAGTGGGTCAGTTAATGCCAGATTCGTGTGGCGCGTCCATGGACTCATTGGTCCCGGTTCTTCGTATAAACCGGGACCAAAGAGTCTTTTTCAAAATTATTTCGAACTTTTCAGTTCTGAAATGTTGTTTCCCGCCTTTTTTTTCTTATTTAGGTGTTTGAATATGAATTTCAAATGGTTTTGAATCTGAAAAGACTTTCAACATGAAAAGTGTTTAAATTTGAATAAATAATCCAAAACCATTTTCTATGTTTTCAAATTACTTATCTAAATATCGTTTTTTGTTTTTCGTTTGTCAAAAATGACATTTTTTGTGAAGCAAGTACAACAAATATGGTGCAAAATGGCACCCATCCAATTATCACACAAAGTAGACCATATTTTATGGATAATCCACAAATATTGGTAATTTTCTCGGTTTCTAGCTAATTTCGCCTACTTAAACGACTTTATGCCTATTTTTCGAAAGTAATTCAAATTTGAACTACAAGTGTGTGATAGTTTGCTCTGAAATTTTTTCAAAAATGATTTTAAGGTGCTCAAGTAGTGGTTATATCACAGAACCGTCGATAGTTTTGGATAATTCGACCCCTTACAATGAAATAGTAACGGCGGCCATTTTGACCGTTTTTTAAAAAAAGTCAAAGAAAGTGAAAAAATACTCAAAAAATGAAATCCTTTGGCATGGAGTACTTTCATGTGTACTAGTTGGTAGGATAAATGATAAACTTGAGTTTTGACATAGTTTACAAAAAACTTCTTCATAGACTTGGAAATGCAGAGATAAAGAATACATTTTACACGATCGTCGTCTTAGCTAGACCAGAAGTAGTTAATGACAACAATCTTGGGTACATAACGAACCATAGTTAGTCATACTCCTGCCTAGGCCTATAATACTCGTCCTCGTAGTCGTCGTAGTCGCCGCCGTCGTCGTCGCTGTCGTCGGGCGGCGCTCGCCTGGACTGGAAGCGAGGGTAGCGCAGGCGGGGGTTATCGCCGGCCGTGATGTAGTTCATGACGCTCTGGAGAGTCCGGCCGCTCCACCACAGCCGACGGCCGGCCTCGTTGAAGTTCGAAGGAGGCGGGCCGTCCTCCTCGTACCTGGCGAGCGCCCTCTCACGCCGATTGATGAAGAAGGCGTCCCAAGTCGGGCGGTAGTCGGGATGCCAGCGGGGATCCATCCGCTGCTCCGGAGTGAGCTCGAGGTAGTAGTGGTTTGTGATGGCCGCCCGGCGCGCCAAACCTTGAGGGACAGGAGGGACCGGCACGCCTCCGGTGCTCAGCCTCCAGCCGGCGGGGACGTCGTAGCCGGGCGGGCAGGGGTAGTTCGAGGCGCAAAGCGCCTCCGCCTCCGAGTAGGTTAGAGTGGGTACGGTGGAAGCCATGGGAAGTGATGAGGTTGCAGATATGAGTTTAGATGTGCTATGCCAATGGAGGCCATGCATGACTACATATATATAGTGAGAATCCCACCAATAAGGAAGAAGCACACGGATCGTGTGTTTCTTTCGAGCGCTTGTGAGCCGTTGGATCAGGGGTGTGTTTCTTTTGAAGGCTTGTGAGCTGTTGGATATCACTTTGTGAGCCACCACCCGGGACTAAAGGGAATCCCACCAATAAGGAAGAAGCACACGGATCGTGTGTTTCTTTCAAGCGCTTGTGAGACGTTGGATCAGGGGTGTGTTTCTTTTGAGGGATTGTGAGCTGTTGGATCAGTAGTATCACGACCACTTCGTGAGCCACATCAAGGTTTAATACATTCCATAGAATGCATTACATAAAAGGTTTAATACATTATTACACATGATCCAACGTCTCACAAGCGCTTGAAAGAAACACACCCCTGATCCAACATCACCAACATTATTCTACATAAACGGACTTGCTGGCTCGAAGGCCGTAGGATTAGGGGGAACGGCGGGAGGAGCCAGCCCCGTGGGCGGCCGCCCGTTCTCGCGCGCACGTTTGCGGCGGAGGGCAAGATCCATGGAGGATGAGTCTTTCAGCGCCCAATCCAGCTCGGAAGCCTCCTTCGCCTTGAGCTGGTAGGCAGTCTTGGCTCGCTGGACAGGGTAGTCGCGGACAGACTGGAAGGAGGCTTCCATGGCCTCCTGTATCTGCAACCCACAACCCTCTTCCCCGTCGTCGCTCCAGTCGAAGTCGTCGTCGTCCTCCTCCTCCGCGGGAGGAGCGGCGGCGCCTGGTGGAGGTGCAGCGGCGCCAGGTGGAGGTGCGGCGGCACCTGGTGGAGCAGGAGGCCGGTAGCTGGGCATTCCTCTCCACGCCGGGCTCGTGGGCATACGGCGGGATAGGCTCCCGCGGTTGCGCCCAAGCGCGCTCTGCCAGCACGCTCGACCTCGTCCAGAAGGCGCTGCGGCGGGCGTGGCGGATCCATCTCGTGGAGACGATGCGTTCGTGGCTAGGAATGGTGGATTAGGGTTTACCCCGTCGGCGACAATATATAAAGACCTCCAGGGCAGCGCTGGGGGAGGACACGTGCCCAGGGCAGCGCTGGGGGAGGACACGTGTCGTGACCGCAAAGCCCGCCTTTAGTCCCGGTTGGTGTTACCAACCGGGACTAAAGAAGCACACGGATCGTGTGTTTCTTTCAAGCGCTTGTGAGACGTTGGATCAGGGGTGTGTTTCTTTTGAGGGATTGTGAGCTGTTGGATCAGCAGTATCACGACCACTTCGTGAGCCACATGACCCGGTTGGTGTTACCAACCGGGACTAAAGAAGCACACGTACCCTATATATAGCCCCCCTCCCGGACATGTTCAGCACTCAGTGTCTACTCATTGTACTTCATTTTGGCAGTACACGGGTAGCAGAGAGCAAGATTTCTGAGAGGCAGGAGTTCCTAGAGCGGAGGCTGAAGGTGAACCCTCCCCTCGGTCGGATCCAAGCAGCGGCAAGGCGCTCTGATGATTAGCAACACTTGTTCGGACGGTTGCAAATCATCAGAGACGTCTTGCCGCTGTTTGGATCGAAGGCCGATTTGCCGTCTCACGAGCCACCGGTGGGCTGTATGACGGGGAAACCGTGTGTTTTGGGCGTGTTTTTACCAAGGTGCTGCCCTCTCCCTAGGTGTTTGATCAAATTCCCCACTCATTTTTTCAGATCTCGGCGACGATGTCCCGGTTGGTGGATGGTTCTTCATAGGGATCCTTCTCACGTGAGTATTGACCCTGTGATGGTTCCTGCTCTTTGGGTGCGCAGCGCCGGCCGCTCAGCACCCCGTGGCTTAGGACCCGACAAAAGTTAGTGATATTATTCGTGATGTATTATGGTTAAATAAAAATGGACCCGAGCTATGTATTATGGTTTTCACCACATAAAGGTTTAATACATTACTACACATCACATAAAGGTTTAATACATTACATTGATTTACATAAATGCCATGAACCCTTCTTCGCGTATGTCCCTGGCCTATGATCGCTTCGGCCGTAACCATGGAGCATCTTCATTATTTAACGGGATGCTTGGGTCAGTTTTCACTGTGAAGGGCGGAATTTCATCAAACTTATCATAATCTGCTGACATGTCTGTCTTGTCCTCGACTCCCACGATGTTTCTTTTCCCTGAAAGAACTATGTGACGCTTTGGCTCATCGTCTGATGTATTCGTTTGCTTATTTTTTCTTTTTTTCGGTCTGGAGGACATGTCCTTCACATAGAAAACCTGAGCCACATCATTGGCTAGGACGAATGGTTCGTTCCTGTAACAACCAAGATTCTTGAGATCCACTGTTGTCATTCCGTACAGCTGGTCTACCTTTATCCCTTCTCCCTTCATGTTGACCCAACTGCACCGAAACAAAGGGACCTTAAAAGTAGGTCCATAGTCAAGTTCCCATATCTCCTCTATGTAACCATAGTATGTGTCCTTTTGCCCATTCTCGTCTGTTGCATCAAAGCGGACACCACTGTTTTGGTTGGTGCTCTTTTTATCTTGGGCGATCGTGTAAAATGTATTCCCATTTATCTCGTACCCTTGGAAATTCAATACAGTCGAAGATGGTGACGCGGCCAACAAGTAGAGCTGATCTCCGACAGTGGTGTCATTCATGAGCTGTAATCGCAACCAACTGCCGAAAGTCTCCATGTGTTTTTCTTTAATCCAGGAGTCAGCCTCCCCCGGGTTCTTGGAGCGTACATAATTCTTGTGTTCCTCGATATACGGAGCCACGAAGGTGGAACTTTGTAGAACTGTGTAGTGTGCTTGAGTTAAAGAATGCCCGTCCCTACATATCAGTGCTTTCTTTCCTAGCGTGCCTTTTCCACTCAGTCTCCCCTCATGCCGCGATTCAGGAACACCAATCGGCTTAAGGTCAGGAATAAAGTCAACACAGAACTCAATGACCTCCTCTGTTCCATAGCCCTTTGAGATGCTTCCTTCTGGCCTAGCACGGTTATGAACATATTTCTTCAAGACTCCCATGAACCTCTCGAAGGGGAACATATTGTGTAGAAATACAGGACCGAGAATGGCAATCTCGTCGACTAGGTGAACCAGGAGATGCGTCATAATATTGAAGAATGATGGGGGGAACACCAACTCGAAGCTGACAAGACATTGGACCACAGCCTTCTGTAAACTTGGTAGAGTTACTGGATCGATGACCTTCTGAGATATTGCATTGAGGAATGCACATAGCTTCACAATGGGTACTCGAACATTTTCCGGTAGAAGCCCCCTCAATGCAACCGGAAGCAACTGCGTCATAATCACGTGGCAATCATGAGACTTCAGGTTCTGGAATTTTTTCTCTGCCATATTTATTATTCCCTTTATATTTGACGAGAAGCCAGCCGGGACCTTGATACTGCTCAGGCATTCAAAAAAGATTTCCTTCTCTGCTTTGGTAAGAGCGTAGCTGCTTAAGTATTGACGCCCTTTATCCGTCTGCTTGTTGTATGGGTCTTTCATACGTTGCTGGTCCTCCCGTGCTTCTGGTGTATCTTTTGTCTTCCCATACACGCCCAGGAAGCCTAGCAGGTTCACGCAAAGATTCTTCGTCACGTGCATCACGTCGATTGAAGACCGGACCTCTAGGACTTTCCAATAGGGTAGCTCCCAAAATATAGATTTCTTCTTCCATATGGGTACGTGGTTGTCAGCGTCATTCGGAACAGATAGACTGCCAGGACCCTTTCCAAAGATTACTTCTAAATCCTTGACCATGTCATATATAACATCACCATCAGGGAGGTTAGGCTTCTTCCGGCGATCTGCCTCACCGTTGAAATGCTTGCCTTTCTTTCTTACGGCATGACTGTTCGGAAGAAATCGACGATGCCCCAGGTACACGTTCTTGTTTCCCAAATGTATACTTTCAGTCTTATCTAAACAGTGCGTGCATGCATTGTATCCCTTGTTTGACTGTCCTGAAATGTTACTAAGAGCAGGCCAATCATTGATGGTTACGAACAACAACGCTCGTAGGTCAAATTCCTGTTGTTTGTGCTCATCCCACACACGTACACCTGGTTCGGACCACAACTGCAAAAGTTCATCAACTAATGGCCTTAGGTACACATCAATGTCGTTGCCGGGTTGCTTCGGGCCTTGGATGAGCACTGGCATCATAATGAACTTCCGCTTCATGCACAACCAAGGAGGAAGGTTGTAGATACATAGAGTCACGGGCCAAGTGCTATGACTGGAGCTCTGCTCCCCAAAAGGATTAAAGCCATCTGTACTTAGACCAAATCTTAAGTTCCTTGCGTCATCTGAAAATGTCGGGAACTCTCTGTCGATTTTTCTCCACTGGGACCCATCGGCGGGGTGTCTCAACTTCCCGTCTTTCTTACGCTCTTCTTTGTGCCATCGCAACAACCTGGCATGCTCTTTGTTTCTGAACAGACGTTTCAACCGTGGTATTATAGGAGCATACCACATCACCTTAGCAGGAACCCTCTTCCGGGGGGCTCGTCATCGCCCTCAACATCACCAGGGTCATCTTGTCTGATCTTGTACCGCAGTGCATTGCATACCGGGCATTTATCCATATTCTCGTACTCCTCACCGCGGTACAGGATGCAGTCATTAATGCATGCATGTATCTTCTGCACATCTAATCCTAGAGGGCAGATAGCCTTCTTTGCTTCGTATGTAGTCTCGGGCAATTCGTTATCCTTTGGAAGCTTCGGCTTCATTATTTTCAGTAACTTCTCAAATCCCTTGTCAGAACAACCAGTCTCTGCCTTCCATTTCAGCAGTTCCAGTGTGGTACCGAGCTTTGTGCTGCCATCTTCGCAATTTGGGTACAGCAACTTTTTGTGATCCTCTAGCATGGCCTCCAACTTTAGCTTCTCCTTTTCTGTATCGCATTCTCGCTTTGCATCAGAAATGACCCCACCAAGACCATCAGCGGGCTCATCTGATGCCCGATGTTCACCTCCTTCTTCTTCAACGTCTTCCATTACAGTATCACCGCATTCCTCAGGGAACATAGGATAGTTGTCATCATCCTCCTCTTCTTCATTGTCTTCCATCCTAACCCCTCTTTCTCCGTGCTTGGTCCAACAATTATAGCTGGGCATGAAACCTCTCCGAAGCACGTGGTCTTGAATGGTTTTCGGTTAGAGTACTCCCTGACGTTCCGACACTTCTCACATGGACAAGGCATAAAATTATCCACTTTGTTTGCCTCAGCCACTTCGAGAAATTTATGCAGGCCTGCAATAAACTCGGAACTGCGTCGTTCGCCGTACATCCATCGCATCCGTGCATCCATCTGCATCATATAATTAAGTTTATCAAATACCTTTACAATAACATCTTGAATAGTGAAATGACCACCGTACATCGACACGTGCAATATTTCTGTATCAATTACAGATGAAAAGGATAAAGTTGCTAACCTCGGCCGAGGATATCATCTTGTGTGAACTTAAGTGTGGCTCGGGCATTTCATCGAACACATCTTGTGCGTGGCAAAGGAAAAAAAAACTAGCACCCACTTCCCACCAATCCAACCAGAAAAAAAACAGAGGAGAGAAGAGAGGGGGTGGGTTATTTATAGGCAGGGGAGGGGTATTGGTCCCGGTTCGTGCACGAACCGGGACCAAAGCTCCGCGGCACGCCACGTGTCCGGACTGGAGCATTGGTCCCGGTTCGTGCCACGAACCGGGACCAATGTCCCCAACCGAACCGGGACCAATGGTCCACGGGGCCCTGGCAGCTCGAACCGGGACCAATGCCAGGCATTGGTCCCGGTTTTTCTATGAACCGGGATTAATGGCTGGTCCGGCTCTGGACGAAAGGTGGTTTTTCTACTAGTGATAAGGGCATTTTGTTGTGTGTATCTATTATTTTTAGAAAACAACATGACTCTCCTCTGGTTTTTATCAACTGTTCGTTTAAGATAACACAAACAAAAGCAAAGTAGAAGAGTTTTAAGCTACAGCTCAAGCTTGTACCTACCACCGTTTTTGATATCTCATGTGATAGCTGCCATTGCTATAGCTAGGGGACTGGGAGTATGTGACTTGAACACAGAAAGACACGTTGTAACTTGCCCCTTCTATCGAACAATTAAGATTGGCCTAAAAAATTAGCTTGAAAAAATTCCAGTAAGTTGTATATAGTCCAATGTGTATTCTAAGAAAATCTTGTGTCATTTGATTACCTGTTCATGATTTACTCGCGTTTAAAGATTAAAATATGAAAAGCTATTTGGTGACAAACCGATTATCCAAATGTCACGAAATTTTCTAAGAATACCAAACCACATACGACTTACTGATTTTTTTTCAACTTTTTCTAAAATGTTTGAGTTTTCAGTTTAATTTTTGAATCAGTCTTATCCATTGGATGGACAACCAATGGTGGATAGAAGGGGGCAAGGTACAGTGTGACTTGTTGTGGGCAAGTTACTAAATTCGAATCCCTAACTAGGAGCATAGGACCTCACCATGAGGCCGCAATAACCGCAATTACAACTTTGATAAAGAGAGCACGGTGAATATGTTTGAGCAATACTTCGTTCATTCAGTATTTAAAATATTTTAGATATTTCAATGTATACTAGATACGTACCGAAAGGGGTGAGCGTACACACTCAAACACGTCTAGATTTATACATCTTCAGAAAAATATGTTATAATAGTGAATGGAGGGAGTACTAATTTACTCGCACAATATTGGTACTAAAAGGTTAACATATTTATTTGGTACATTAATATACATAGCTTTAAGGATGAACAGGTTTAACGAGTATTAAAATTTTAATTCAAATTTGAGTTCCATACCAAATAGTTACATATTTGTATGCATCATAAAATTTGGACAAAGGAACTCTAATAATTATTGAATAAGTTTCAGACTACCTTAAATTGTCAATATCTCTGTATTAATCAATGTGGTTTCCCATTTCAGTAATTCTATAACATGAACAAAAATCAGATGTACTTTAACCCTTTTTTCCTTGCATTTTTTCGAAACAATATTTTCTTGCATACATTGTAAATTGTCGTTGTGCAAACTAACATTCTTTTGCCTGAATGTGTAATACTAACATTTACATTGCACACTGCAGCCTTGTATGTTTTTCAGCCTTTTTCTCGTTCAAATCGACGAGGGTGAAAGAGGCTCGGTCCAAAGGTCAAAAGAAACCTGGCAGCTATACTGGCCTGTCCACTCCTGTTTCTCCCACCCAAAAGCTAGCGTATTTCTGCTTCTTCTTGTCGTCCGGCGGCGGCCGATGGTGGTGACGGCGGAAAGCGTCCAAGACCGAGGCTTGAGCGCCGGCATGAGCGAGACCGCGGCGGCGCCGCCAGCGATGGCCGTTGGAGTGCCCGGGATGGTGGGAGGAACCTTGGCCGTCCGGCCCCTGGCAGAGCTGCCGCCTGTTGGTGCCACGGCTGGCATGGGCACGCCGATGGTTGGGCTGAGCATCTCGACTTCCAACACGGAGGAGGACTCTGACGACGAGGGCACCGACGACATGGGCGAGCGAGGGAAGGGGACGTCGGAGGGTGGCGCTGCCGACGGTGCCAAGAATATGATGAGGTTCTTCGAGGGTCTGACGAAGCAGGTGATGGAACGGCAGGAGGCGATGCAGCAGCGGTTCGTGGAGGCCATCCAGAAGCGGGAGCAGAACCGCATGATCCGCGAGGAGGCGTGGCGGCGGCAGCACATGGCGCGCCTGGCTCGCGAGCAGGATATACTCTCGCAGGAGCGCGCCCTTGCCGCCACCCGCCACGCCGACGTGCTGTCCGTCATACAGAAGATTGCCGCCGGGCAGACCATCCCCATGCCGTCCATCGCCGTGCCCGCCGTCATGTTCATGCCACCGTCATCCCAGACTCGCGCCACGACCATCGCCTACGCCGCCGCACCGCCGCCGTCGTGGCAACCACCGCAGCGGCCGCCGAAAATGGCGCCTGCTACGCCGCAGCCGCAGCAGCAGGAAGCGCTGGTTCTACACCAAGTCCGCAGCTTCATGACGCCCGCCGAGACGCCGCGCGACGGGCCAGGAGACGGCGGCCGCGGCGGAGCATCGTCGTCGCCGCGGTGGACCAAGGCGGAGGTGCACGCGCTCATCCAGCTGCGGTGCGACCTGGAGATGCGTCGTAAGGGACGGAGGGGGCATCTCTGGGGGGAGATCACCCAGGGCATGCGTCGGATGGGCTACAGCCGGAGCTCCAAGCGGTGCAGGGTGAAGTGGGAGAACATGATCTACTACTTCAAGAACTTCAACAAGGTGAAGCAGAGCAACAAGAAGACACCCCCCTACGTCCACCACCTCGAGGCGTTCTACCGCAAAAAGGAGGGGCTCGGCTCCCCTGCCGGTGCCGCCCTGGCGCCGCTGGCCGCGGAGCACGCCAATGCAGCTCCCCAGGACCGCATCCAGGCGTTCACTGTCGCGGCGCCGATCTCGCAGAGGGCTCCGCTGCCGCACACCCTGCCGTCCGTGGCCAAGAACGGCGTTACCAAATACGACGGCAACGGGCACGGCGTCTCCGGGGGTTCCACCGCTGGTGACGGCAAGTAGTCCATGGACCTCCTCAACGACTTACCAGTGTGGTAGCTTAACAGGTTCTGAAAAACACTCTGTTCTTCTTGTGTTTGTTTGTTTGTCTGGCGGAGTAACAAAAGAGACGAATCATGGCCAATTTTGTTGGGGATGATAGTTGCAGGGGTCATCAAGATCCTCTCGTGTTCGTGTGCTTATCTTGCTTACCAGAAAACAAGCTATGCATCCGTAGCACACGTCCGTATGTTTCATAAAAGTTCAGACAAAACTACGCTTGCTCCTTATGTTCTTATCAGTGGTCAGAGTTTGATACTGGACGTGAGAATCTGATTAAATTGTGCTTTGTTGATAGAGTTTGCCATGTCTTTCTTCTCACTGAGTAGAACAGTTTATTCAGAACATACTAACAAGTGAGTCCCGTGCTGATGCAATTTGGATGCCAAATGTTCCAACTTGGTAGATTATGCTTACAATGTGATTTCGCTTGGTGAAAAATTATAATTGGCTGGGCTCGGTGATAGTGCTGGGTGTTAGATAAACATTCAGATCTTGGTTCAGAGTGTTGGCTTCTAATTTCTTTTTAGATGATGGAAGAACTTCTTAATCTTCTCCCTGCTATACTACCTTCAACCTTGACATCTGGATAGAAATTACCTTGTTGATTACGCTCAACCTTGACATCTGGATATACATACACACTTGTTGCATATTCATGACAAGTTCCCTTTTTATGTTTTTCATTATGAACTCCAGATAGGAGAATTGGCCATGCACTTCATTTTATTACTGATTAGAGAACAGTCTAAACGTAATAACAAACTAGGGCCCATGTTAATGCTACATGGATCACATACCAAAGCTTCAGCTTTGTGCACTAGGCCCATTATTAGAGTTGTATTGCCGCTTAATCTAGCTATACAAAGTTTTAGGTTTGTACTTTTGGGTTGAGCAGGAAATTTAGTGATCTGCATGTTGCACAAATATGCAAAACTTTTGTGCATATGCAATAATTGCTGGACTCGAGAAACATTTTGATTTTAGCTGGTTAAAAATGTTGCCTTGAACTGTTAATAATAGCACGAGACCCAAACATTCAGTTTCAGATAGGTGTTGCCTTGTTGCTTACCCTCTGCTAATTACAAAAATTCAGGTGCAACTATGCTTGCCATTTCTCCAAAAGAAGAAATATGCTTGCTATTATCCTTGATCATTGTTTGATAGTGGATGTATTAAATGGGACTAAATTGTGCTATGTTATTATCAGCTCTAGAAAGGAAAAGTAACCGTGATTTTTTAATTGGAAGATGCTTGTTAGTTCAGAATGTTGGTTTCAGCATTCTTTTATTGAAGAACTTACTAGTCTCCGGGTGTTAGTTTCTATGTACATGCTCATAATAGTCTTGGAAAATAAAACCAAAACCAGCAATACCATCTTTTGGGGTGCCCTCTATGGATTCACAACCTTGACATCCAGTATGTTGGAACAGAACCTTCCAAGTTCATACTAGGATATTAAATTTATAAAGGAAGTGAAGATGCTCAGGGTGCTTGGAATTCCATCAGTGAGATTACGCAGACTTCACGCTAAAAAACCCGTTTTATGTGTAATTCCAAGCAAGATAATTAGCTGATCCAGCTCTACCGACGGGGATTTTCAGAATGTCTTCCGTGACCACATCAAAGAATGTCTCTCTAAGCTTCTCTTCGTTCCATCCACTGCCATCTGGATGCAGTAGTTCATCAACCGTGTTCACTTCCACATCTGGCTTGTGACCAAC
The DNA here is from genome assembly GCA_947311845.1 of Poa pratensis. Taxonomy (NCBI): domain Eukaryota; kingdom Viridiplantae; phylum Streptophyta; class Magnoliopsida; order Poales; family Poaceae; genus Poa; species Poa pratensis. The sequence continues at coordinate 20,881,961 of CAMZMU010000033.1, read as the reverse complement.
GGGTAGTTGGGCACTAGAACGTGGAATCCAATTGTCATTCCAGATCGACACCTTCTTACCATCTCCTACTCTCCAGATTAGGCCCTCTTTTAGTAACTCTCTCCCATGCAAGATACTTCGCTAGGTTAAAGAAGATTTTTTTGGGTACCTTGCAGTCAGGAACTCGCCCTCCTTAAAGTATCTTGCTTTCAACACCCGTGCACACAAAGATCCAGGATTAGTAAGAACCCTCCAAACTTGTTTGGCTAATATAGCTTGATTAAAATCAGTGTAGTCTCTAAAACCCATTCCTCCATTCTGCTTGGGTGCACACATCTTCTCCCAGCTTACCCAATGTACTTTTCTCCGACCATCCGCAACCCCCCACCAGAACCGTGATGAGATAGAAGTGAGCTGCTTGCACATAGATTTAGTGAGCTGAAAACTACCCATCGTGCAGGGTGGATCTATGTCGCCCCCCCCCCCCCCCCAACCCAAGAAGAAATTGCAAAAAATCAGTGTATTTTGGCCCATTTTTGTCTAAAAACTGTGATATTTAGCCCATTTGCCCCCCCCCCCACCCCCAATTCTAGCCCAGCATGCTTTTGTAGCCCATTTGCCCCCCCCCCACCCCCCCCCCCCCCCCCCACCAGTTTGGCCCAAGCTCCGCCACTGCCATCGTGTATGTAGGGACTGCTTGTAGCACAGATTTAACCAACGTCTCCTTCCCTGCCTTAGACAAGCCTTGTCCTTCCACCCTTTCACCTTCCCCCAAGCCCTCTCGGGTAGATGACCAAAGGCACCGTTTTTCGATCTGCCTAGCACTGTTGGCAAGCCCAAATAACGTTCAGAGAGCGCTTCACATGAAATGCCGATCCCCTCCTTCATAGGTGCCCTTGCTTCCTGCCGGCATCCCTTACCAAAATATATCGATGATTTCTGGAGGTTTTTACCCTTTTCCCTGAGCTAGCTTCATACCTCTACAAAACCGACTTTGACGCATTCAGGTTTTCAACACTTGCTTCCAAGAACACCATGCTATCGTCCGCAAAAAGAAAATGAGTTAGGGACTAACAAATGCTTAAATTTCTCATCTTGATAATAAAAGACACAGTTTGTAGTCCCACAACAATTGTGTTTTACAAGGTTATCCCTTGTAAGTATTACTCCTCTGTGAAATTATCACGCAAACACATTATGTTTTGGCGGTACCTTCATTTCCTAGGTTTTCTTATGATCATCTACCGGAAATAAAAGAGTTACAAATTTACCACTCGAGTGGACTTGTACACGATCAAACACAAGGCCAAGGCACGAGCAAAGACAGGCAGGGACGGGATAGCAGAACAGCAGAAGGCAGGCTGCAACGTCAGCAGCTCCCTGCCATTTCACCAACCCGGCTGTCCAGTCCAGCCAAAGCATGAAAAGGGTCGGTGCTCCGGCATCTGCAGTTGTCTTTTCTCCCACGAAGCTTCACCTTTTCCCGGTGCAATTAATGAAAATGAACAATAGTTCTCTACCTCTCCCATCGGGTACTACTCCAAAATTATTAGCCATGCATGTCGCAAACAGGTTTTTCGGTATATACAAGAAAGAGTAATTTTGACAAATACAAGAGTAGTCTTGCTGGGTTTAAGACCCGGAACCAAAATCTCGGAGTCACTTAGTCCCTCTAACTTTTTGTACATTAGTTAGCTCTTTGCTTTTCCTTTTGTTTGTACAAACATTATAATAAATTAATAAAAAACAACAAACCACTGATGGTCCCTTTAAAAAATAAGAGTGACTTTGTGGTTCCCGTAACCAACAAGTTCTGATTTCACATCTTGTACCACCGGTTTAGCTCTGAATCACAGAATACTATTTTTGCGACCATGGATTCATTCTTATGTGGCCTTATTCGCTTTGATGTCGCCCCGATTACTCCTTATGTGTAAGAGAGCAGCAACCTATAACATTCTCGTTCATAACACAATCTTTATTACGAATGGAAAGGGAGTACTTTTTTTTACCTTCAAAAGCGAGTACTAACCATGAGTGTTAGAAAACTCTGTTCAGTTCATTAGTATACTTTCCCCTTGTAATCGAATATGATTCATAGTCAATAGTCAACATGATGGTTGGATTACAAAGACGGGCCATAACTTTGACGGCAACGATTAGCAAAGACACTCGGTTTTAAAAACCGTTACAGAGTCAAGATGAAGTACCATACAGAAATAGTCTGCCATATTTAACCCCCTTTCTTTGCGGGTAGACTTACAAAAATTATTTGTAGCTCCCGAGCTCCCATTTTTTAGAAAAAAAAGGAAAAGTTCATTTTTAGGTATCCAAAAAATCTAAAAAACATACAAGCGTAAATACATGTGTAGTGTATACGACCAATTATTTGCATCGAAATATTTCTTCATATGTGGCCTGCATAAAAGAAGAAAAATGTTGGGAGGAAATTAGTTATTTTGTTACTTTTTAAAACGGAGATTTTTGTGAATTTTTTTAGCCTACAATAGAACTTATTATCTACCAAAAATCTGGATATATGTAGGTAACATGTATATGTATGCACAATTTTGTTTTTCTTAGATTTTTTGAAACTTCAAAAATACCTTTTTTTTTAATTTCCGAGAATAGTCGAGAGCCAAAACAGCTCAGTCTAGACTTAACCCTTTTTTAGTTTGCCTCTATCATCAAAGGTGACTTAGATTTGCATAAATGAGATCAGATTTAGGTACCTAAGCAATTCATATGTTATATGTACTATGTACATATTGAATAGCTGAGGAGAAAGTGGCGCATAATAAATCCAAGTCAAACATAAAAGTAAACCTAGTTGCAACAGAGTGTTGTGATATAAAGTATTTTCCTCCCGCGGCGACTAAGGAAGCGATATAGGTTCCATCCCTAGCCGATGTGTCATTCTCCATGTCTCGATGGTCTACAGTCAAGACTCAATGGGTCCCCTCTTCCAATGTTTGCTGCTACAGTGTCGAGAGGAGGTGGGGACCTCAGATCAGCTCTAGTTACTGTAGTTAGCTCCATAAAATTGGTTAGTCAACCGGATGCGACAATATGGTGGCTATATATGGTGGTGTGTTGAACAAGAATAAGGTTTTACCACCTTTTCGTTCACCTTGTGGCGTTGAGGAGAGCGGATAATGGTCTAATCGCTGCTTTCTTGAAGTGGTGGATCTTGTTATGTCTATGTGTGTTGCATGTTTTGTTTTAAAAGATTCAGATTGATTCAATGGTTCAATGCCGACGACTTAGACACTACGGTGGTCGTCCTTAGGGGCACGTGCACAGAGAGTTCCTGGCTATCATGAACAAAATCGGTCCGCCTCCGATAGGGTAGCAGCAATAGCAGCGCGTCGGCAACACTCCCGCTCTAGCGGCAGTAGTGATCGTTAGGTGGTCCAACAATCTCAATGTAAAAAATTATGTTTGATCTCTTGTACTTTGTGTGAACTTTTACAATAGATCCTGATTCTTCTCGAAAAAAAACCCAGAGTGTTGGGATATCAATACCAGATGTTAGGATTATGAATCAACGGAGGTAACCAACAAGGTAATTTGTATCTCAAATTGATTTGTTGGCTTATCCTTTTATTAACAATTTAAGGCTACACTCTAAACTCGCAAAATTAGAATGTTTATTTATCACCAGCTCTATGCCTCTATGTTTGAGTCCATCCATTATTCCTCCTCCGTATGTATGTATTGTACTAACATTGGGCATATTTTCGCAACATGGACGTATTATTATGTACGACTATATACATGCTGATCACATTTGTCAGCTATGGATGCTCAATCCAACAATACAAAACTAAAATGTTGCAGCGCTCTACATTAAACGGCAATACAACTCTAATAAACCATAATCCACCAAGTTTGAGCTTTGGAATATGCATGTTAAAATGGACCCAATATGTTAGTACGTTCTGATTAGACTGTTTAGATTGTTAGTGTGTTCATATTAGACATAATCAAGGAAAAGACATGGCCAGTTCTCCTTTCTGGAGTGGCTTATCACAAAGCACGGTATGGTCAGAGAGAGATTCAGCATCAAACTATGATCGCTGATAATAGCAAGCATAATTTAGCCTGAACTTTTTCTACATATATGGATGTGCAATCTTTCATAATGTGGAAACATAACGTCAGCTACACAAGCATTACAGCTGAATATATATATTCATATTTTTCATGTAGCCATAAAACATATACGATGATCCAATTACGATAGCATGGAATACACTTTGTCGATCACTCATTATATGGGGAAACATAACACACCCACCAAAACCAGATAAAAACAGAACATGATTTTGATCACATGGGCAATTGTCAGCACCGATAATCGTCTCTCTTTTTTTTAACCTTGTACGCCATGAAAAGGAAATCAAGAACAAAGCATTTTCCACACCTTTCTAGGCCGCCACATCGGTGAAGTCCATGTCCTGGAGGAGCTCGTCTACCCACTGCAACTCCGCCTGTGGCAAGTCGCCATTGAGGTCCATGGCTGGTCGCTTGAAGTTGGTGATAGCCCGGTCGCCATGCAGCCTGACGGCCTCCGCATCATAAGCACTGGCGGCATCCTCGGCTTTGTCGAAGAGGCCTAGATACAGCTGAGCTCGCTTCACCGAGATCCGCGCCCTGTACTTGCCGTTCTGTGTCTGGGACACGCCGCGGAACCCTGACCGAGCAGCCTTCTCCAGTCCGACCGCCTGCACGTCGATGCCATCATCAACTTTGAACTTGGTTTTGGCAGCGTCATACGCTCCGGCGGCGTCCTCCGCGGTGGCGAAGGTGTCGAGCCACGTCTTGGCTTTTCCGTCCGTCTGTGTGTTCAGCGCCCGGTACTTGCCGCTGCTTGTCCGGGACACGCCATGGAACTCTGTCAGAGCGTACGGATTGCCCATCGTGTCCTTCTGTAGCGCCTTCCTCACCAAGGGCAGCTTGTCGACGGCGGCGTCCTCGGCAGTGTCGAAGGAACCGAGATACTCCTGAGTTGGCCTCAACGGATCCCCGATCGTCGGCTCGTCGATCTGCGCGCCTGGGACGATGCTGTCCGAGAAGAGGTTGAGCGCCAGCAGCTCCGGCGGGAAGTCGCCGAGGTCCATGGGCGACTCGTCTCCCACATCGGCAGCGGCGGCGGACGTGCGCGGTTGCTCGAAGTTGGTTACAGCCCTCGCACCAAGCAGCTTGACGGCCGCGGCGTCGTACGTTCTGGCCGCGTCCTCGGCGGTGTCGTAGGTGCCGAGCCAGGTCCGAGATTCCCCGTTGGAGACTTGGATTTGCGCCGCGTACCTGCCGCTGAGCCTCCGGTGGACGCCGCGGAACTTGGTCCGGGCTTCCGGCCTTGCCCCCGCCTTCTTCATCTTCTTCTTGGCGCTAGTCCCCTCATCTTGGCCGGAGAACGACGGCTCGGCCGTGGCGTCCTTGTCCACGGAAGAGACGTACAGGAGCGGCGACGTATCGGAGGTGGCGACCGTATTCTTCTTCCTGCGGATCGAGGACACGGCCTCGTCCTGCTTCGCCGCCATGGCCGGCAGATACAGGGAAACCACGTGAGCTTCTTGGGGTTTTTTGGGAGGCAGAGGCTGTAGACTGTAGATGAGGGGGCTGTGCTTTGTGTTCTCAGAACTGTGGTGATTTGATGGATCTTCAAGACTATTCTTAATGGGCATCCTAGAATTTCTCGCAATGTATCGAGTGACAACGTTCACAGCTGATTGTTTCGCTTCAATTTCATCACCAGTATAGAGAGGAAAAAAAGGTGAACTCCACCTTTCGCCCTACAGTTGTACATTTGTGACCAGAAATTCACTTTAGCTCCCGAGGTTACATGCTCCTGCTTCATTAAAAAAATTCGGAAAAAATAGTAAAATATTTTGAAAAATTCTGAATTTTTCTGGTGATGAACATATACAAGTTTTTGACAAACATGTCAAGTTTCATGGTGAAACGACACTCGTAGTGCTCGGTGCAAAAAAAAAAAAACAAATCACTGACAAAAATGAGACATACAAATATGGTTTTCAGAGCACTGATTTTTTTTTTTTTGCACGAGCACCCAGAGTGTCATTAACTAGGTATATGTTCATCACCAAAAAAAATCAGAATTTTTCAAAATGTTTTACTATTTTTTCCAAAAAAATTAATCGGGCAGGAGCAGGTGTGCTCGGGAGCCACAACTCCCTTTCCGTGACATTTGTGACACTCATTACTTAATTTAGTCAAACAAAATCAGAAAATACACAAGATATGCAGTTTTAAAATTAGTTTTTTTTTTTTGGTGAACCGAGGCATAACCCGGATGGTTTGGAGGTGCTGATACCTAACTTGCCCGTGAGATTTTGAGTTCGAGTGCCAGCGCCGCTCTCTCGTGTGTATACACCCAAAAAATTCTATTAAAACTGTTTGGATGTTGTCTACCCCCAAGTCGCATTTTTTAAAACATAGTTTTATCCCATTTTGACATTTGACATGTTGTGTACTCTAAAAAAAAACATTCGACATGTTTCGTTACAAGACCGACATGTTAGGTCAACGTGGTGTGACAAAATATGTAAAGATGGGAGGGCGTTATCGACGATCATGTCCAGGCTTCAATTCACCATATGTTAAATGTCTCGTCGTTGTATGGGTATTTTAGAATCTCAATTATCACCTCACACCTTGAACAACGAAAATGTATTTAGAAAAGAGGGTCCAAAATTTCTAAAATTGGTAATCTAGACGAATCACGGGGAAAAGTGGAATTCACTCCAAAAAAAAAAAGCTATGGAAGAAAAAAGGTTGCCATTTATCCAACTTTCAAACAAAATTTTGAGTTCATAGATCAAGCAGAAGAAAGCGAACCAAAACGTTTCGTGCAACTACTGTCATGGCCCATGGATCAGCACAGCACGGATGCCTGTCTCTGTGCTAGCAGTTCCATCTCTGCACGTCGGTTTGATTTCGTGTTGGGTACTATTGAAGAAGGCAAGCAAAAGCGCTCCTCTGAAAAGCACAGCAGACTTCTCTGATTCTCTGAAAAGGTGGTCGGCCGATCCGCTAGCAGCACCATATCTCTTGTACGAGCACACAGCCAAAGATGATTTTGGCTGATAATATGTTTGTAAAACACCGAAGGAGCATATACTATGAAGATGATTTTGAACAAATCTATCTATGCAAATGATTTCCTTAATGTAAATATTGTTTAATATAATTTGAAAATGGAACATTAGTTTAATGTATGTTTTTCATTGGGATATATGGGAAGTTGAAGTGATGAAAGTTTAGTTTACCTATGTATAAACTGACTGCATTTAATCTGTTTGGGAAAGAAAGAATTGATTGCCAAGTGGTACTTTTCCAGAAAAATAGTGTTTATGAAGATTAGATCCCATTAGATCCTAGTAGACTACTCCTAATGTGATATTTATAGCCAAGGAAACCCACTAACGTGCGGCCAAACGTGGAAAATCCACTTGGAGCCTACTCGTGTCGGCCTGGTCGACTCCATTGCTCAACTCCAAATATCCGCTAAAATAGTTAATTAAATGCATATTATTTATATAATAAATCCTTGTGATATTATGGAAATATCGCTTTTTTTTATATTACCAAAATATTTTCCATGACGACGTGACAAATCAAATTAAATTTAAAATATCAAGTACAACATGGATGCATACACACACACACTCTCTCATAATGAGTTATAAAAACTAGAGTTGTGGAGGTTCAGGTTGATGAAGTCGCCACAACCGGATCATATGGGGCAACTACGTGTACGTGGGCAATAGTTTAGTGAAGTTTCATCATGTTTATTCATGTTGTGTTCAGATCATTTGATGCATTGTAGGCTATGTTGTATTTGAAATAGAAACTTTCAAAAATCAATATCTTAAATGTTGTTGAATTGTGTGTGGTTGAAACTTGAAAGTACAACATGGATGCATACACACATTCATAATTAGTTCTAAAAACCAGAGTTGTGGAGGTTCAACTTGACCAAGTCGCCACAACCGGAGCCTATGTGCTAACTACATGTAGGTGGGCAATAGTTTCGTGAAGTTTCATCATGTTCATTCATCTTGTGTTCGGATGATTTGATGCATTGTAGGCTATGTTATATTTGAAAAAAAAAATCAAAATTCAACATTTTAAATGTTGTTGAATTGTGTGTGGTTGAAACTTGAAAGATAGAATTATTATGAAATGAAAATGGAGCTCAAATGCACAAAGATAAGAGAGATGTAAGAGAATGAATTATCTTTGCTATTTGCGACAACCAACACATTTCGGTCGAGTAGGCTCTGACCAATAAGATTCAGCTTAGGCGTTCGCTTGATCTAGCTACGGCAGCCCAGTGGGGGGTGTTGCTCCAGCTTATCAACCAAACGACCCTGGTAGAGGGTTTGGATGTGGTGTCTGTGGCGCCCCGACCCGACTGCTATACAGTGATGCTGCGTGTCACCGGTTAAGCGATATAACCGGAGGTTACGGGTTTACCAATCCCCGGCCAAAACCTTTGGCAGGCGTTGCTCAGAATTTATCATCGGCAACGCAACACCCCGATTGATGCCTTAACACAGGCGCAACTATCAATGCATAATAGAGAGATCAAGACTTGTGGAACAACTGGCACATCACAGAGTCTACGACACAAAATTATTATAGCTCAACTCTTATAATAGAGAAAGATAGCAAATTACAACCAGAGGTCACAGACCCAACAGAACAACATGCGGAAGCGAATTAAGTTGTCTAAACAACAAGATCCAAATTATGGCCTAAGAGGCCTACAAATAAACATCCAACGCCAGCTGTTCCGGGATGTCCCAAGCTGCCACCTGGGAACCCAGACTACTCGTCGACGTCCACAAAGAACCCACCTTCGAGGTCGGTGAAGTCCTCCTCTGAAACAAAACAAACGACGTTGAGTTCGACGAACTCGCAAGATTAAATATAGAGCTTTAGCTCGATGAGGCTTTCAAAGTTTTACGACTGTTTTGCATAAAGCTGATTTTATTTATGAAAACATAACTCAAAGGCATCGACTATTCAGAGTATTTTCAAAAGAGGTAAGAAGTAACTCTTTTCTTTGATCACCTTTTTCAACATCAACCACCGTCATCATCATTGTACCGTTCTACAAAGGCACCTCCCCGAATCACCCTCGAGGAAGCTCACCTTGCATTCTTGAGTAGTACCTTTAGTACTCAGGTTTTAATCATTCCGTTCAAGTTATTCTATGATCTTATCGTCCTTTCCCAAGTTGTCCGTAACCGTGGACACGGCTTTTCGAAAAGATTTAACCCTATAGGGGTGCACTGTGTTTACCTTCGGTACCGCCCGGCTCATTGCCTACACGTAGCTCTCTTCCGGGGAAAGCCGGCTGAGTGGGAACGGTTACAACCTTTACCTTGTTAAAGACTAACCCAGGATTATCAGTGAGGACGGGACAGGTTCAGTGCCTCCAACACCCTGCCCCGTGGCCACTCATTTTCCTAACACCACCATCCTCATTTCTGTCTTAGCCACCATCTCGACGCACGCGCAAATGGAAGCTCAAACTAGAGGACCCTGGCTAGCCCCGCTCAAGTTAGTCGGTCGACGAGTGCTCCATATACCCCACCGAAAGGAAGCGCGCTCATTCTTGGTTCAAGAGGTAAAGAACTCGCACCTAGGCGGCGAGAGTGAGACAAAACAACACCATACCAAAGTGGCCTCTCATCCCCACCTTTAAGCATCTTATTACCTATTACCACAATTCCTCCACCATCATCCGAACATTTCAACAACTGTTTCCAACATGAAATATCCATCGGACGGCTAAGCATTTAACTAAGCAGGGGTAAGCAACATCATAGCATAGTTAAGTATCTCAGGCCAACAATACAAACCTATGGATAATAGGAGGGAAACAGGTAATGGCATCGGAACTTAATGCAACTATAGGATACTCTAATCCAATAAAATTGACATTTGGAACCGCATGCAATATTATAGTGGAGAAAATATTAGCGGAAATTAGGATAAGATATGCTCAGAGGGGGATTACGCTTGCCTTGCTCAACGGGCTGGTAGTACGGATCGTCGGGGTATTGCGGTGTAAACCCGGCTGCTTGATCTATCGAAGCATAGCAACGGAAGAGCAAATCAATCACGACACAAGGTTTAGCAAATGCAATGCGCAAACACATGATGACATGACATTTTAAATCCCCGGGAAAATGAGGATGATTCAAGCTATTCAACTTAAACGGAGTTCGGATGGGAGAGGGACACATCTCGAATCATCTTTACTTGTTAATTGGAATAGATGAACCTATTGTTAACTTGCATATGAATGACATGATCATGTTAAGATGCAGTGTTTGGGTGATTAAACAATCTTGTAACAAGTACTAAGAGTGAGCTGAGGATTGATTTGCATTATAGCTGGAACAGGTTGAAATTGGAGTATCCGGAATGGAATCCGGAAAATTCCGTTCTGGTACCGGGAGAAATCCGGTTTCAGGTCCGGATAATTCTGAGTTTGGCACCGGAAGAAAAAGATTCGGAATTATTTACGGGTGAATTCCGGGTGCATACCGGGTGAAAACGGTTGAGTCCAGTAGCTATTTCCTTAACCCGGAATAGAATCCAGAAAATTCCGGGAATTGCACCGGATTTTCCAGTTCGACGCAAAGTGCTACTCCTACGGCGATTCAACGAACGAGAGGGAGAGGGAGGGACGGAGGCGTCCAGCAGGGGCGTTAGCTCACCCTGAACTCGTAGGAGAGGTCGGTGAGGTCGGTGGTGGACGGCAATGGCCGGAATCGCTTGGCGCGGCGGCGGCCGTGGTCGGGAAGACGAGGACGGCGCAGTCGATTGCGGCCCTCCCGCGTCGATTCCTCCGGCGGATATGAAGAGGACGACACGGCGGAGCTGTTGGCGGTCTTCGTTTTGCTCGGGGGAGCTTCAATCAGCGGCGGCTGTCGGGGGAATACTTTCTGGATTAACCCGCGGCCCAGTGCGACTTAACTTACTCGCACGGATGAAAGCCCACTTGGGAACAAGCCCAATATTGAACCGCCATAAGGAGAAAGATCTAGAAGATAAATCCCGGAGGACGTGAAGACCAAGTAGTCTCCGAGTAGGCCTCTGTGGATGTATTCCTTATGGGGAAGTTTCCTTTTGTAACCTAGCGAGCCTCTGTGCATATAAAGAGGACTCGCAGGACTTAGAGCGGGTCAAGCTATCAAGCCCCAAACCCTAGCTCATACGGCGAGTACCAGATCGGATCGCCTCCATTGTAACACCTCGATTATCATATCAATACCAATCTAGGGTAGGCAGGAAGTAGGTCTTTTACCTCACATTGAGGGGGCCGAACCTGGGTAAATCTGTGTTGATCTTTGTTCCTGCGATCCCAAGCTCGGAGATGCTTGACTCGCGTAATCCCACACCTACGAAGTCATCTATGACACCTGACGTGACAAACCCACGACAGTTGGCGCCCACCGTGGGGCCTGCGGTCAAAAGCGTCACGTTCCGCGCAGGATCCATGAAGGGAGCTGAAGATCTTGTTGTTGGCCGTATCATCACGGTCAATGGCACACCCCTCATCGACGATTCAAGCTGGGGACCGGAAGCAGATTACTTGGAGACCGGCCACGTCATCCCCTTTGGATCCATCAACGTCTTCGTCGGCTTCATTGGCGGCGAGTCAGAGGATCCATCGCAGCATGGCGACTCAGAAGAAGGAGTTGCGGTGACAGTGGACCAAGAAGAAGGATCTATCAACCACGAGTCGCTGCCTCTTGAAGACGAAGAAGGCCAATCCATTGAATATGTCCTTGAGGAAAGGCTATGCGGAGGCCCTGTGGACAGTGGCTCGCCCTCTGTAGAAGATCGGCACGTGGAAGGGGTCTACAGGACCACAGAAGCAGACGAAGGGCTGGGCATGCCACCAGGCAGCTTAGCCCCCACACCGCCGGAAGCAGCAGAACAAGCCGCGCTAGATACATCAGGAGTCGCGGCATCCGCTGCGATGACGCCAGGAGTCGCGGCCTCAGGAGTCGCAAACAGAGAAACTCCACCTGGAGTCGCGCCTGTGGAATCAGGGGCAAGGGTAACCCCCAGCGCAGCGGTCACGCCGCCACAGGGAAGTGTGTTGTTTACACCAATATCTGCGGTTAACGCGGCTGCTAGGGTGACAGAATTGGAGGCTACCAGGATTGGGCTATATGATGAAGTCCAGAGAATCGCAGATGAGAGAGCCAGGCTGGCGCGTGAGGAACAGCGCCTCCAACAGGAGCAACTGCGACTCATCGAGGAAACCAATTCTCTGCAAGGAATACAGGCCACCTTGCCACACAGGCGCCACGCGAGTCGCCTGCAGCCAGGAACAGTAAACCCTATGGAGCTGTTCCAATCACCTACCACTGAACCGGCAATTGCGGTCCCGTCAGCCGCCGCCAACACTAACCCATCAGTCGCCACCAACACGGCGCACCCGGTCGCATGGTCAGGGGTCGCACAACCCTCAGTCGCGGTACCCGCACGCATGGCACCATCTGCCATGGTTATGCGATCCGCGGCCCCGTTAGCTGCGCCCGCGGTTCAAGCACTCGCTGCACCATCAATCGTACCAGCGGTTCCATCTTTCGCAGCACCAAGAGTAGCAGAGATACCAGGGTCAAGGGCCATAGTACAGGCTAACAACAGGGCCATGATGCCCCCGCCGTTGACGCAGCCAACCTTTGTTCAGCAATCGCCACAGCAGCCTCGAAGGTTCCACACGCCGCAAGGGCATTATGTTAGCCCAGTGGAGAATCTCTTTGCGGCCACAAACATCTTGGCCAGATTAGCGCCAGCAGGAGACACGCCGATGGACAGAGAGGCACGGCGCGCCATCGAGATGCTGAGCACAGCAGTAATACAGCAGGCGAATATGTCCGAACACGCAGGACGGCTGCACTCCACCCCTTACAATAGCAGAGCAACGGCGGAGAGAAGCATCCACGCGGAGTCGCCACACGTTGCGACCTCAAGCTCGGCTAGGCGAAAAGGGAAGATCAACCTGCGGCTCAAAATCAACTTCAGCAGATTCAACCCATAGAGATTGTGCAGCCACGCATGGCGGCCACTCCAACAGGAAGACCAGCTTCGTCCAACCTATCGTCGCGACTCAAAGGCCCAGTCTGTTTTAGCGAAAGAATCAGGTCTGAACCGTTTCCTGCAGATTTCAAAGGACCTCGCAAGGTCGCCAACTACAACGCCAGCATGGACCCTGTTACTTGGCTCAACAATTACGAGATGGGCATGAGCATCCTAAATGCATCCGAAGAGATCTGCGCACGTTATCTAAACATGATGTTAGAAGGCGCAGCCCACATATGGCTACAAAATTTGCCACCAAATTCGATAAACTCTTGGGATGAGATGAAGGAAGCTTTTATCAAGAATTTCCAAGGAACATGCAAGCGACTCTGCAGCATAGAGGACCTAGAGCGTTGTGTACAGAAGGAAGGCGAGTCAAGTCGCCACTGGATGAGAAGGGTCGCAGAGATCATACATTCCTCAGACAATATACCACCCAGTTCAGCAGTCCTTGTCATGGAGAAAAATTGCAAATTTGAGCCGCTAGTCCACAAATTAGGTCGCATGAAGGATAAAGTCAAGAGCCTAAGCGAGGTAATGGCGGCGGCCAACAAGTATGCTAGCTCGGATAAAACCAGGGACGCATCTGATGGAGAGGAAGAGGAAAGCACTGGCAAGGGAAAGAAGGCCAGTAGCAAGCCTCAACAACAGCAAGCTAGCAATGCCAATGCGAGTTATAACAAGCGCAAAAACGAGGAAGGAAATTCTGGTTTAGTCGCAAATACGAATACTCGTTACAAACAAAGCAGCGGCAGAGGAAGGAATTTTCATCCAGTTAATTTGGAAGAGGTTTTCAACCGCCCCTGCGACATCCATATAGGAAAAGATGGGAAACCACCCAACCACACGAAGGCACAGTGTTATCATTACAAAAAGTGGAAGGATGGACAGCCACTCAACACAAACTTCAATCATCAAAACGATGAGGAAGGTAAACATGGCGGAGGCAACAACAGCAACAACGCCGTCCCAAATCCGCAGTCAGATCAGCCACAGTTCCCAAAACAGTTGGGTCAGTATCATACCATTGTGGTGAATACTTCAAGGAGGGAACAAAAACTGCGACGACGCAATCAGGCTGTTAATGCCATAGTACCAGCCGTCCCACAATGGCTAAAGTGGTCCGAACAACCAGTAATTTGGAGCCGCGAGGATCACCCAGGAGAAATAAATGAAGAGGGAAAACTCGCGCTGGTGGTTGCCCCTCAAGTCGCAGGGTACAAGTTGAGCAAAGTACTGATGGATGGAGGCAGCAGTATCAACATATTATACTATGAAACTTTCAAAAGAATGAACCTTCAAGAAAAGCAGCTACACCCATCAAGAACAACGTTTCATGGTGTCGTACCAGGCATATCAGCTCAGCCATTGGGGCGAGTTAACTTGGAGGTCGCCTTTGGGACACAAAGCAACTTCAGGAGCGAGTACATTTGGTTCGAGGTTGTAGATTTCCAGAGCCCATATCATGCGCTGTTTGGCAGAGAAGCATTCGCAAAGTTTATGGCTAGGCCGTGCTATGTGTACCTAAAGCTCAAAATACCAGGCCCTAGAGGTGTCATCACCATCAATGGCGATAAAAGAATAGCTCAAGAGTGTGAAGAAGGCGACAAGGCCATAGCCAGAGCAGCTTGCATCGCAGAGAGCGCGACCATGCACGAGTCGCAGGAGAATTTTGATGACATCGTGAAGGCCAAAAGGCACCTGCCTGACTTGCGACTTCAGATTACAGCCGCAAGGGAGGCAAGGAAGTCAAAGGCTACGAGCCATTGCCAATAAGGAGACATCCCAAGCGTCGCGAGTTGTCATCAGCAGCCGCAGCAAAATTATTAAGAGTTTACATCATCAAGCTGGCCACTCAGGGCTAAAAATTCAATTCTGGTCGCCACTCAGGCGCGACCGACCCAATATGACACTTCTGATCGCCACCTAGGCGCGATCGACCCAATTCTGGTTGCCACCTAGGCGCAACCGACCCAATTCTGGTCGCCACTCAGGCGCGACCGACCCATGTAACATCTCTGGTTGCCACCTAGGCGCAACCGACCCAATTCTGGTCGCCACTCAGGCGCGACCGACCCATGTAACATCTCTGGTTGCCACCTAGGCGCAACCGACCCAATTCTGGTCGCCACTCAGGCGCGACCGACCCATGTAACATCTCTGGTTGCCACCTAGGCGCAACCGACCCAATTCTGGTCGCCACTCAGGCGCGACCGACCCATGTAACATCTCTGGTTGCCACCTAGGCGCAACCGACCCAAGCATCACTTCTGGTCGCCACCTAGGCGCGACCGACCCTATGTATCATATAATGATTCTGAAATAAAGCATCTCAAACTACCAATTGAGTTGTGAGTCTTTTATTTTTTAATCATTGGTCCCTTGGGGGTGCGGCAGCTTTTTAGCGCGGCCTATTCCTTGGGATCGCCAAACAAGTGGCATTTATCGTGATTATACTCAACCTCTCTTGGATGCGACTTGCACTATGCGGCCA
This sequence comes from Poa pratensis, assembly GCA_947311845.1. Classification (NCBI taxonomy): domain Eukaryota; kingdom Viridiplantae; phylum Streptophyta; class Magnoliopsida; order Poales; family Poaceae; genus Poa; species Poa pratensis. The sequence goes on along the minus strand of CAMZMU010000033.1, from coordinate 20,866,345 downwards.
AAGTACTGGGGGTGCGGCGTCAATCGAGTTTGATTGCCTATCATGGCCGCTCTCGACCCTGAACACGCACTTTTTACCTGGGAAATACTGAGCCGCGCAAGGGCCTAAGTGAGGAAAAACCGAGACAAATCATAAGGACCAGCCTATTGGTCGAAACATGTACTGCCAAGAGTACTTAAGCAAACCATAATATTGTCTTATGACACATAAACTCTAACAATTATTACAGACCGCTAAGGGCCAAGGCCATCAAACCATTGTTTTCTCTTCTTCACTTGTGCGCAGCTTTTGGCCGGTGGGAAGGAGGAACAGGCGGCTTACCAAGCTTGCCAGAAGGAGCAGTCGCAGGCTCGCTGGAGGGCTCTTCAGTCGCGGGCTTGGGGGCTGCAGAGCTGGATACGCCTGGAGAGGGGTTCTTGTCCTGCGGAATCACCGCGCTGGACGACGGAGCGGGTAACTTCTCCCATCTGCTTCCATCTGCGTTATACTTGCCCATATAGGTCGCAAGATCAATCCCCTCCACCAGTTCAGTCGCATGGCCGCGCATATCCTTCCAAGTTGTCGCATATTCTGAGGCCGTCAGTTCGGTGCCATCCACCTTCTTCGAGGGCCTACCTTTTGCAACCTTGGCAGCATCAAAAGAAGGATAGTACGTCTTGGCCAAAGCAAGAACATGAGCCGCGCCGGTGCGAGCTGAGGACTCTTTCCAGTCCAAAAAGAACTGAGGCGCCCTAAGCAGTCTTTTCAGCAGCCCTTCAGAATCACCGGGGACTGACTTGGTCGGCAGCAGGCACTTAGACAGTGATTTCATGGCGTCACAAGCCCTTCGCGAAAAATCGCGGATATACTCCAGCTGCTCCTGAGTACTGCCGCGCTGCTCCTTGGCATCTTCACCTACATCAAGGCATGTCTCCGTCAGCTCTACAACACACAGGAAAAGATAGTAGAGAAAAAAGATGCAGTTACAAGTCGCAATACATACCAGTCAATTCTTGAGTCATGATGCACACTTTGGCGTGGACGAGGTTATGGGCATCAGAAACTTTCTTCAACTTTTTCTCAAGCTCACCAATGGAAACAGCCTTAAGCCTTGCGTCCTCGTTGACATCAGCAATGGCGTCTTTCTGAGCACTGACTTGGAGCTCCAGCTGCTGGACCCTCTCATGGAATTTCTCTTCAACAGTTTTAAGTCGCAGCTCGGTATTTTTGGCTTGCTCAGAAAACTTGAAGCTTTCATCAGATAGCTCGCCCATCCTGGTTTCCCTCTTCTTTAGCTCAGCGTCACGCTGGCCAAGGAGCTCGCGTAGCCTCTCCAGTTCAGAGGGAGTATCCCCCAGTTGCTTTTCCAAAGCAATTTTGGCAGCTGTTAGAGCTTAGTTCCTCCTATGAAGGGAACATCAGTCAGTAAGTATATATCAACAGCTAAAAGAGAAGCATCAAGTCTCCCTTTACAGTCAAAGAAGAAACTTGATCCTTGGGGGCTAGAGACAGATAACTGGAAATAGAAGTTTACCTTATAAGCCGCAGACAGGTCAGACAATGCCTTGCGGAGTTCCATGGCTTGCTTGTCATTTGAGGCAATGATAGCCTCTGACAGTTTCTCAGCACGGCTTGTGGAGGAGGAAGAAGCAACCTCGGCATGTAGAATTGGCGACCGCAGATTGTCCGCTACTGGCGACTCAACCACTGGCGTATCAGCATCCTTGGCCATTACATCTATGGAGGAGGGGTTGACCTTCTCCACGTCCTGGATCATAAGGGTATCCGTTCTATCCTCCAGAGCCACCTCTTGGGCGGCTGTGTCAAGAACAGGGACCGTGGCCAGGTCATCAGTGGTGGCCACGCCCTCTACCACGGCGGTATGAGCCGCAGGTGATAAATGCGGCTCAACCGCGGCTCCAGGCTCAGTCGCGGGTTCAGCCGCACTTCTGAAAAAAGCAAGGGCATTGTGTGAAGAAGAAGAACATAAGCCAGAATAAAAGTATTGAAAGTACAGGGAAAAGTTACTAACTCTGGAGCCATCTTCACAAAGGCCATAAGTTCACCGCTTGACGGTGAGGACAGGCCTTGGGTCCCAGAATCTACGAGTAGAGTTTTGCATGTCAGTAGAGGAAAAAGAATAAGCATTCAAGATGACAAGACAGCAGAAATTACCAGAGTGGGGACCCATGTCTTCTTCAGCAGAGGCGGTGGCTTTGAAAGCACGCCTGGCAACGAAGGAGATCGCGCCCGTAGCAGGTTTGCGACGCTTCGTGGCCTCGGGGTTTTCCAGAGCATCAACCTCTGGTTCTTCACGAGATAGCCTCTTGGAGGCTCTACGGGGAGTTGGTTCAGCCGCGGCAACAGAACTCGCGGCTGGCACTGGACTCTCGTCCTCGTCCAGTTCGGTCTCTTCATCATCTGAGGCCGCAGAGGCAACAGAAGGGATATCAGCAGTCTCGCTGCCCTCTAAAGTGGGCAGCAGCTTCTTTCGTGCGGCACGCTTGGGAGCAGCAGTGCCGGCCACAGTCGCAGGCAGCGACCAGTAGTTCTCGTCAGCCTGGATGAGAGAAATATAAGTTGCAGTATTAAGAAAAGGAATGCGACTCAACTACGAAGGCGAAAAGACAGAGAAGAGGAGTTACCTCAAAAGGCTTGTTGTTAACACTGAAAGGGGCAAGCCCCACCTTATCGAAGGAGATGTCCTTCTCCTCAGTCACGCGGGTGACAAATTCCACCCAATCCTCAGGCCTCCAGTCCGAAGCCTTGATACGATCAACGTCAGCAGAGGTGCCTGTGCACTCAAGGAAAGATCGCTGTCGCGGACTCACGGGCTGAATGCGCCATTTGGTCCAGCAAGAGAGAAGATCAAGGCCAGTAAGACCATGACCTATTAAGGCGCGGACTTTGATCAGCGACTCATTGATGAAGGACATGGATGAGTCGCGGGGTTTTGATTTCAGTGCCTCGGTAGGCACGAAGAGGGTGTTAGACCAGGAGGGAAGGCGAGTTTCGCCCTCCGGTGAAGTATCTTGGCAATAAAAGAAAGATTTTTGCCAAGCCCTGGGTCGATTCGCCAGGGCTAGCTTGGGAAGGCAAGAATTCCTATGGCGCTGAAGAGAGATGGCGCCGACCTGAACGTAGGCGCCACCCTTGGAGACAAGTTGGCTGTTGCAGGTGAAAGAGGCCAGCCACAGATCGATGTTGGGGGCTATGCCAAGGTAATCCTCGCACAGCACGTGAAAATTGCTCACCTGGAGCATTGAGTTGGGCCCGATGTCGTGAAGACGGAGGCCTAGGCGTTTCAGCAAATTGCGGAAGAAGGGAGAACCTGGCGGCGTGAATCCACGCTCCACGTGCTCCACGAACATCACCAGCTCGTTGGGCTTGGGGCGCGGCTCGATTTCATCGCCCGGTGCCCGCCAGACGCCGTCCCCCTTCGGCGGCAAGAAGCCAGCCTCGGCCAGATCCGCAAGAGTTTCCTCTGTTACCCAGGATCCTTCCCAGTTGCAGGAGATCTGGCGCCTATTGTCAGATGGCTTCGCCTTGGGCGCCATTGCGAGGGGGAGATTGAATTGGGGAACTAGGCTCGGGTCGAGGAAGAAGACGGCGCGGCTAGGGATGAGAAGATTGCAAGGGCAAATGGATAATGACCTAGGTGGCCGCAGCTTATAACTGAAGGGCCCCGCAACTAACGGCATTTTCTGTGCTCGCAACCAACGGCACAATTTGCGCCCGCAAAAAGAGTAACGGTCCGCAATTAAAGGAAACAGAATATTTCTAGAAGGAGAGATGAGTCGCGCGGATGAGTCACAGCGATGAATCGCATGAGTCAGGAGATTGGTCAGAACGCTTACAGTGCGGCCCAGAGATCATTTCAGGAGGCCAGAAGATTCTCACCGTAAAGTCCTAACCAATCTTGGGGGCTAATGTCGGGGGAATACTTTCTGGATTAACCCGCGGCCCAGTGCGACTTAACTTACTCGCACGGATGAAAGCCCACTTGGGAACAAGCCCAATATTGAACCGCCATAAGGAGAAAGATCTAGAAGATAAATCCCGGAGGACGTGAAGACCAAGTAGTCTCCGAGTAGGCCTCTGTGGATGTATTCCTTATGGGGAAGTTTCCTTTTGTAACCTAGCGAGCCTCTGTGCATATAAAGAGGACTCGCAGGACTTAGAGCGGGTCAAGCTATCAAGCCCCAAACCCTAGCTCATACGGCGAGTACCAGATCGGATCGCCTCCATTGTAACACCTCGATTATCATATCAATACCAATCTAGGGTAGGCAGGAAGTAGGTCTTTTACCTCACATTGAGGGGGCCGAACCTGGGTAAATCTGTGTTGATCTTTGTTCCTGCGATCCCAAGCTCGGAGATGCTTGACTCGCGTAATCCCACACCTACGAAGTCATCTATGACACCTGACGTGACAAACCCACGACAGCGGCGACGGCGGCCATGGCGGCTAGGGTGCGAGCTCGCGGGAGAGAGATGGGGAGAGGCAGCAGGTGAGCGCGGGGATAGAGGAGCAGGGCCTCGTGTGCTCTTCGTCCTGCAGGGAGAGACAGAGGAGGAGGGGCCCCCTGCGCGTGCGGTGCGCGCGCGGCACGGCGACGGCATGGCGCCAGGGAAGAGGAGAGAGACGACGACATTTCGCAGAGAACCCCCTGGACAGTTTCCCTCCATCACAGATAGGTCCTTTTCTCTTTTAATTTTTTTTAAAACCTTTGACTTTAGTCATTTAATTGAGGCACTTAAACATATCCAAAAATTATGACAAAATTTGGGGAGGCTCCCCTTAACATTTAGACGCTCCACAAATTTTGGTGTCGCAAAATAAAATGTTTTGCACATCTTTTGTTTAGAAGGGTTGGATATGGCATTTTGTTAAAACCAAATGATAACACTTTGGAATTTTAAAAGCAAGTGCAAAATATTCTTTTTGAACCCCTGGAACTTCCTTGACAAATATAAGATTGCAAAGTAATTTTGTTTTGCAAGTTTGAGTGCCTTCATTGTTTTGGAGTTTGTTAGAGCAAGTTTGGGCATTTGGGTTTCTCAATGTTGCCAAATCAAATAAAGTGGTGTTTAGCAATTGAATATGGATGCCATGATGCAATGGAACACAAAAGCGAAAATTTTACTCAGGTTTTTAGGTTCTCAAACTTTGGGCTGTTACAGTGTCCTGGTTGCTTGAGGCCTCTAGGACTTTTTCGGTGGGTTCGATGTACAGGAAACTTGCTCAGGGAACTACGGTGGCTCATTTCGGGGATATTTGGTGGGCCAATCTCCCCTTGAAGATTAATATTTTCTCCTGGCAACTCGTTTTAGACAAGCTTCCTTCTGGACTCCAACTTAAAACGCGGCAGGGCCCGTCTGATGGCAACTGCGCGCTGTGCAGGGAAAGGAGAGGACGCCACACACATTTTCTTTAGCTGCTCGTTGGCGAGGTTCGCGTGGAGTGTGTTGAAGGTGGTGCTTGGGTGCACCTACTGCCCTGCTAACTTTGCCCAATTCTTTGCTATTTTGGATACACTCTCGGGTCAGCACCGCCGAGTGGTGTGGACCTTGTTTACCGCTCAGTCTTGGGCACTTTGGGGTATACGCAACAAGTTAGCTATTGAACACAAAGTCATTAAACATCCAACTGATTACATCTTCAAATGCATTATTTTCTTGCACATGTGGTCCTTAAGTGCCAAGACGATCGACAAGCCAAGGCTAAGAAGGCTGGAGGGGATCTAAGGCGGTTGTATACACAAAATCGTCCTCCCCCTAGGAGCTCGGGTGGCTAGTCTTCCTTGTGCTGTGGTGGTGCAAGTCGGTGGTTTGTTCTAGTTGTTCGTGAGGCTCTTGTGCCGTGTCTTGTAGCTCCTAGTACTGTCGGTGTCTTTATCTTTGGTGTTTTCTTGGCTAAGCTGTATGCCTCAGCTTGTAATCGACTTTGTTTGAACCCTCTAGCTTTATTAATTTAAGGTTGGGATGTGTCCCTTTAATCTAAAAAATATATATCGGTGCAGCTTTAGGGAATATGTCAAAACAGTGCACAGTAAACCGTGAAAAAAAGTGATCAATGTTATAGCTACCCTAGAAGATTCCTAAAATATGTAAACGCCCTGAAAATTACAAACATATGGGAAAACACCACTCTACCAAATTCCCTATAGCATCTCGGGTCTACATTTCAGGTTCATAATAAGGCGAAATCAGCAATAAACGGAAAACCTGGCCATGCATGCATCAAGTACTGAGATAACTATACCAAATGTCAAAGTTATAACTATGTGGGCACCCGAAAATGTAGTTTTTATCTGAAATTACTAGCATATTTTCCTAACAGTTCAAGATAACCACGAGCATGTACGTAGCAACCAACAGCTAGAAGATTAGTAAGTTCTCCCATCCTGTAAGATGAACATCGAAACATATATTATGAACTAACTAAATTCTGAATGATTATCTATCACCCAGCTCTAGCCCTAAGCTGAAACTTTGCTCCCTTTCAGTACTGAGGATGCATGTTCTGAGTAGTATTTATACCACATGTCACTTATTTTACTTCTCAATTTAACTGAGAAGGTTAAACCTTGTAGCACAAAGTTAAATCACAATGCAACTCTGCTAAGGCACAATCCACCAAGTTGGAGTATTTGCATTCAAACTGCAGTCTTCAGATGCACTGCCAATTCTCCTTTCTATAGCTCATAATGGTAATAACAAAGCACAATTAGTCAAATTCATACGGATGTGCGAACACAAACTGTGCGGAAGCATAACATCCCCTAAAATCACATTGTAGCTGAATATATATTCATTTTCCCTAGTAAGAGAAAAACATCACAGAGGATTTCGATCACTTGTGCAACTGTCATCCCGAACAAAATTTGTCCTAATTCGTCTCGTTTCTTCCTTAATTTATGGAGTACGCCCGAGTAACAGAGAAAGCAGAGTTTCCCCCCACACCTGTTAAGCCACCACTTGGTCCAAGTCCTTGAGGAAGTCGTGCACCAGCTGCCAGTCCGCCGGCGGCAAGTCGGCCCGGAGATCGTCCATCTGCGGACCTGGGATGAGGCTCTCCGGGAAGTCGAGCGGCGCAGCTCCGGGTAGTCGTTGGGGAGGTCCATGGACGACACCTCGCCTTCATCAGCAGCGAACGGCGTGGGCTGTTGCTCGAAGTTTGTTGTGGCCGTCGCGCCGCGCATTTTGACGGCCGCCGCGTCATATGCCCTGGCGGCCTCCTCGGCGGTGCCGAACCTTCCCAGCGACACCGCAGTTCGCCCCTTCCAAATGCGCGCACGGTACTTGCCGTTCGGTAGCCTGTGCACGCCGCAGAACTCGGTCCGCACGGCCTGCTTAGCCGCCGCCGGCTTCTTTAACCTCATCTTCACGCTCCCCACCGCTTGGCCGGACGACTCGCCGCTTGCCTTGAAGCTGGTTACCGCGCTCACGCTGTGCAGCTCGACGGCCGCGGTGTCGTATGTCCGGGCGTCGGGCTTAGCCGCCGGCGGCTTCTTTTCCTTCATCTTCACGCTCCCCTCCGCTTCGCCGGACAGCTCGCCGCTTGCCTTGAAGTTGGTTACTGCGCTCGCGCCGCGCATCTCGACGGCCGCGGCGTCATATGCCCTGGCGGCCTCCACGGCCGTGCCGAAGGTTCCCAGCGACCGCGCAGTTTTCACCTTCGAGTCCCATATGTGCGCCGAGTACTTGCCATTTGCTCTCCGGGACACGCCACGGAACTCGTCCGGGCGTCCGGCCTAGCCGCCGCCGGCTTCACCTTCATCTTGTCGCTCCCCGCCGCTTGGCCGGACGACTCGCCACTTGGCTGGAAGTTGGTCACCGCGCTCGCGCCGCGCAGCTCGACGGCCGCGGCATCGTACGCTCTGGCGGCGTCCTCGGCGGTGTCGAAGGTACCGAGGTGCCGCATAGTCTCCTTCGAGGGTCTGATATGTGCCCCGTACTTGCCGTTTATTGTCCGGGACACGCCACGAAACTCGGTCCGCGCTTCCGGCCGCCTCGCCGCCATCTTCTTCAGTGCCGCCATCCCCGCGCCGCCCGGCTTGCCGGCGGCCTCCTCCGCTGTGCTGACGGTGCCGGCACACGTGCCCTTCTTCTTCTTTACCGCCGCCTTCTTCTCCTTCTTTACCGCCCTCCGCGCGCCGCCCAGCTTGCCGTCGGCCTCCTCGGCAGCGCTGACGGTGCCGGCGCACTCCTCCTTCGAGGCAACATGGTCGCCGCGGAGCTCGGTTTGGGCCCTTTTCTTCCTCCTGCTACCCACGGCTTCCGCTGCGTCGGCGTCCCCCACCGCCATCACATCAACGACTTGATCTTGGACGCTCTCCGCCATTACAACCATCGCTGGACTGGACTGGACTGGACTTGGAAGGGCCTCCGGCCCTCCGCTCTGTCTTTTACAGCCTATCTGCATGCATTATCTGCAGCCTGCAGTACATGTTGGGAAAGAGTCAGACATGGGACAAATGTAACAGTATTACTGCGATACAGCTATGATCACATTATCATGATTACTGTGATACAGCTCTCTGATATGTTGGGAGTATGATAATGTTTATAAAACATGACAAGAGCATATACTATGAAGATGATTTTCAACAAATCTATCTATGCCTATGATTTCCAGAATCTAAATATTTTTTAAATATTGAACATTAGTTTAATGTATGCAAAGTTTTTTTTTCTGGGGTATATGGGAACTTGAAACGATGAAAGTTTGGTTCACTTATGTGCTTTTAATCTATTTGGGAAAGAAAAATTGATTGATCAGTGGTACTTTTCCACAAAAAGAGTGTTTACTGAAGATTAGATCCCATTAGAGCCTGGTAGACTACATTAAGAGGATACTAAGACATTTAGAGCCAAGCAAACCCTAATGTATCTTCCCACTAACGTGGAAACCCCAAATGGAGCCTAATTCTCATGTCGTCCTTGTCGACTCCAATGCCCCCCTCCAAATGTCCGCCAAAATAGTTAATGTAAATGCATATTATTCATATAATCAATCCTCGTGATATTATTGAAATACAGCTTAAAACATATATTTGATATTACCAAAATATTTTCCATGACGGCGTCAAAATCCAAATGAATTTAAAATATTAAGAAAGCTATAATTTGACGTGTAATTGTTATTATCATATATTATCAAAGATTGTTTTGTGCATGCCACTAAAATAGTCTGAATATGTCTTTAAGTTGTTGGATTTAGAGAAGTAAAACAATGCAGAATTGTAATGTCATGCTTTCTTCGGTCACATGTCCTTAATTAACTTGCTAGCTTTTTCTAAAGAGTTAAACGCCTGTGCAGTCCACCAAGTTGCAACGTTGGAGCGGATTGGTCCTCAACTGGGAGAATGCAAACTATCGGTCCCTAAGTTGCGGCGATGGAGCGGATTGGTCCGACCGTCACGGCTGCCATCAAATTGCTGACCTGGCACCTTTTTTTTTTGCAGAAAACCCCCCGATTCTTAGTGATTTCTGCCGTCATGTTTTGTAGCTCGGGCTACATGTAGCCCGTTTTTTTCAAAAAAATTCAAAATTTGAAAACTCATCAAAAAAATCTTAAAAAAATCATGCACGTACCTGAGCATGGTACGCACCGCCGTGAATTTTTTCGCACCGAAATGACATCATATGCGCCCTGTACAAAAATGACAAATTGCTGACAGAAAATTCAAATTTTGGATCTCATTTTCTATCCGAATTTTGTCATTTTTGCACAGGGCGCATACAATGTCATTTCGGTGCGAAAAAATTCACGGCGGTGCGTGCCATGCTCAGGTACGTGCATGATTTTTTTCAGATTTTTTTGATGAGTTTTCAAAATTTGATTTTTTTTTGAAAAAAACGGGCTACATGTAGCCCGAGAAATCACTAAGAATCGGGGGTTTTCTGCAAAAAAACAGGTGCCACGTCAGCAATTTGACGGCGGCCGTGACGGTCGGACCAATCCGCTCCATCGCCGCAACTTAGGGACCGATAGTTTGCATTCTCCCAGTTGGGGACCAATCCGCTCCAACGTTGCAACTTGGTGGACTGCAGAGGCGTTTAACTCTTTTCTAAAATATCAAGTACAAAATGGATGCATATACACACTCATAATAAGTCCTAAGCACCGGAGTTGCGGAGATTCAGGTTGACGAAGTTGCCACAACCGGAGCATATGTGCTAACTACGTGTACGTGGGCAATAGTTTCGTGAAGTTTCATCATGTTTATTCATGTTGTGTTTGGATGATTTGATGCCTTGTGGGCTATGTTATAAATGAAATAAGAAATCAAAATTCAACATTTTAAATATTGTTGAATTGTGTGTGGTTGAAACTTGAAAGTTTAAATTATTATGATATGACATTGGAGCTCATATGCACAAAGATAAGAGAAATGTAAGGGAATGAATTATCGGGTGCAGCTTTAGGGTATACATATCAAAGCAGCGCACACTAAACCATAAAAAAAGTGATCAATGTTATAGCTAGCCAAGAAGATTCCTAAAATATGTAAACACCCTCAAAGTTACAAACATATGGGAAAACCCCACTTTACCAAAGCCCCCCTCCTGAAAGGCCATAGGTCTCCTAATTGTTTTGGTGTTAATGACAACGCAATTATTAGTATAATTGTGTGTTTGAAGTGTTTCAGGTTTTTATCTACTCAACACACTTGGGAGAAAGAAGAATGAAGTAGCTGTGTTGTTGCTTCTGCCCAGGTGGCAGTGGTACCGCTGCTCTCAGCGGTAGTACCGCTCGTCTCTGGGAGCCGCAAGCGCAGCGGTGGTACCGCCAGTGCCACCGCTGGAATCCTCCTTCGGATCGAACCAGCGGCACCTGAGCGGTGGTACCGCTCCGAGCCCTCAGCCGCAAGCGCAGCGATGGTACCGCCAGTGCCACCGCTGGAAATCAGCTTCGGACCGAACCGGCGGCACCTCAGCGGTGGTATCGTTGCGCGTCGTCTGCCATAGCGCAGCGGTGGTACCGCCAGCGCCAGCGGTGGTACCGCTGCGGCTCAATTTGGTTTATTTGACGACTAGAGCTGGCGGTGGTACCGCCAGTCCCAGCGCTGGAACCGCTGCGGGAGTTCTCTGCCAACGACGACTGCGCAGCCAACGGCCATCTAGGACAAGGCTCCTTTTTAAGGAGTTGTCTTACTTCTTGGAAAGCTTAGCTTCACGAAAATATCTTACCACCATTGTTGAGAGCTTCATTTAAGAGATCTCCCACTCCCACCAACCAATCGCCTTGATACTTTGAGGAGTGAAGGAGGAGGTCCCGATCTACATCTCCACCGAAGGAATTTCGAATCCATCATCCCCTTTGTGGTTATTGTTCCTCCTTGGGTTGCTTGTAACACTAGGAGGCCTTTGTGGGTTCCGGATACCTCAACTTGTTTGCGAGGTGCTCCGGGATATTGTTGGGAGGCTCCAACTCATTGTGGAGTTCCCGACCTTTGTGCATGGCTTGGTCAACGCCTCGAAGGTGACCTCATAGTGGAAGAGCTACGCCTTCACCGGCAAAGCTCACAGAGAATAGAGTGAGCACATCCGTGCTATTGGAGTGCCTAGGTGGCTCCACACTCCTCCAACGTAGACGTACTTCCCTAGGGAAGGAACTACGGGAATCATCTCCGTGTCTCTACTTTGCAGTTACTTCTATCCTTTACTTGTTGCTTCCGCTACGCTTTATATCTTGCTTGTATAACATAGGTTGTATTCATCTAGTGCACATCTAGTCAACCTTCGTTATACTTGCTCTAGCCCTAATTAATAAGGAAAAAGGTTAAAATTTGGTAGTCGCCTAATCACCCCCCTCTAGTCGACCTTTCAATTGGTATCAGAGCCTGGGCTCTTATCTAAGGCTTCACCGCCTAAGAGAAAATGGTCGATCAAAAGGATCCCGAGGCTCCCGTTTCCAACGCTCATCTTGATGACGTTGTTAGTGGCCTTGAGACCAAGATCGAAAATCTTGATGTCAAGATCACCACCAACGTCATTAATGAGATGCGGAAGATGTTCGAGCAAATTACGGGAAATCCCCCTCGTGTGGATGACGCCCCATCCTCTCTAGACTCCCCAAACAAAGACGTCGACCTCTTGACTTTGGAAGTCGATCCCGAGAAAGCAAAGGCGCAAGCCAATGCCGACTCGGGAAAAGGAGAGAATGGTACATCATCCACCTCGAAGGCTATTCCGGGGGTGTATTCACAAGTTCCACCGGAATAAGTGTATAGCCAAATCCACCGACAAGTTGACAAGCCACACATCGCCAATATGGGCGCACCTCCTAAGCTTGACACAAAAGACTTTCCTAATTGGCAATTTTGCATGAAGTCATATGTCTAGTTCTTGTGTTGATTTGCTTGACATTATAGAGTGCGGCTTCTCTCCAAGGGATCCCGCCAATTTGACTCCAAGTGAGAAGGCCGATCATCAACTCAACGTCACCGCTATGCACATGATCCAAACCGCCGCCGGTCCAACGTATCTTACTCACCTCCGAAGATGCACCACGGCGAAGGAATCATGGGCCGCCCTCCATACCTTGTTCTTGGGCAATGAGAGCATTCAACGCTCCAAGTATGAAGCAGTCCAAGACGAGGACGATGAGTTTGTGATGAAGGATGATGAGACTCCGAAGAGCTTTATAGAAGACTCACCGCTCTTGCCGTCATTTTGGGCGACTTTGGCTATGAGAAGATTGGTGATGATTGGATCAAGCGCAAGTTTCTCAAGGCAATCACTCCGTCCAACCAAGGATTGGCTCAAACCATTCGATCAAGGCCGGACTTTGCTTCTCTTAGCTCCAACACGGTGGTCAATGAATTTTTATCTATTGGAATGGTGGTCAAGAGCTCCATCATTGCTCTTGCTCGCCAAAGAGGACTTGCGGGTCAATCACCAAATGTTGCTTTGAAATCCAAGTCCATTACACGTGAGGAAGTGGTTGAGCATGAAGATGAAGAAGATGATCTGGAAGAGACCAAGCAAGCCTATAGTGAACACATGGCTCTTGCCGCAAAGGCTTTTTGGGGCAACCGCTCTAAAGGTGCAAGATCTTTCGCAAGAGGAGGCAAGTGAAAGAGCATCGTCGCTCTTAATCATGTTTTGATGTTGATGATAATACAAAGTTTGTATTTAACAGTTTTATACAAGTTTGAACAGGTCTTATGAATGTTGTCATTGCATTCGCGCAGCGATTCTCTACATTTTGATGGAACATTGCCAGGGGGCGGTACTACCGCTGGGATAGGCGGTAGTACCGCCAGCTCCCAGGTAACTGCACTGCAGAGGCAGTACCGCTGCGGGTGCCGCCGCGGGTACCGCTGATTCTGTGTTCTGGGCGCTTGAGCGGTACCACCAGCGGTACCAGACGGTACCGCTGTGGTGGAAAAGCTGGAACCGGTACCGCTGCTGGTGCCGCTGTTTCCGGCGTTCGGCGGCCGCGTCCGGTACCTCGAGCGGTACCTGGAGCGGTACCAACTGGTACCGGGCGCGTGGGAATCGTGAAGAAGAGAGAAGACCGTTGACTGTCTGCGTTGCTGCGTTGAAGAACCCAGCGGTACCACCGCTTGTTCCAGCGGTAGTACCGCTGGCGCTGGTTTTCTGCCTCCAACGGCCAGATTGAAAGAAAGGGGTATTTAAACCCCTTCTCCTACCTTGGGATATTTTGAGCTACTACTACAACTGAGTCCCCATTGTTGCCAAAGCTTCAAACTACTAGATCTCCCACTCCAACCACTCAATCGACTTGATACTTTGAGGAGTGTCATAGGAGGTCTAGATCTACGTCTCCACCGAAGGAATTTCAAATCCCCCACACGGATAGTGTGGAACTTGCATCTTGAGTTGCTTGTAACTCGAGGTGCCTTTGTGAGTCTCGGAGGAAGTCCGAGACATTGTTGGGAGGCTTCAACTCATTGTGGAGTTCCCCGACCTTTGTGTACCGGCTTGGTCAACGCCATCAAGGTGACCTCATAGTGAATGAGCCGAACCCCCACGGGTAAAGCTCACGGAGAATAGAGTGAGCACATCCGTGCTATTGGAGCGCCTAGGTGGCTCCACACTCCTCCAACGTAGACGTACTTCCCTTGGGAAGGAACTACGGGAAACATCTCCGTGTCTCCACTTTGCGGTTACTTCTATCCTTTACTTGTTGCTTCCGCTACGTTGCTTACCTTGCTTGTATCACATAGGTTGCTCACTTAGTGCACATCTAGTCAACCTTGTTATACTTTGCTCAAGCCTTAATTAATCGAAAAAGAATTAAAATTTGGTAGTAGCCTAATCACCCCCCCTCTAGTCGACATATCGATCTTTCAATTGGTATCAGAGTCTCGTCTCTTATCTAAGGCTTCACCGCCTAAGAGAATATGTCGGACGTCGTGGACCCTCTCGCATCGGTTACTAATGAACGCTTTGGTGAGGTTGTTAGTGAACTCAAGAGTGAGATATCGAATCTCAATACCGAGATCACTACCAACCTCAACATAAGCATGAAGGAATCGATGCGAGAAATGTTCAAGGAGTTCCTAGGGAAACCGGATCCTCCTAAGGTTGATTTACCCTCCTTGGAAAATGTCCCCGGGAAGGTAGATACTCTTCCTTCTACGGGTATTGTCAATGCGGACGGAAAGGCGCAAGCCAATCCCGAAACAAAGAACTCCGAGGATGGTAACTCAACCCCAAGGAAGCCGCCGGGGGTGTATGCTAATGTTCCACCGGAATAAGTGTATAACACAATCCACCAACACGTCTCTCCGCAACACATCGCCAATATGGGCGCACCTCCTAAGCTTGATCCAAAAGACTTTCCTAATTGGCAATTCTCTATGCGTTCACACATGTCTAGTTGTTGTGTTTTCTTGATTGACATTTTAGAGCAAGGCTTCCATCCTCAAGACCCACACAACATGACTCCAACGGAGAAGGCCAATCATCAACTCAACGCCACCGCCATGCACATGATACAAACGGCCGCAAGCCCAACTTATCGCACGCATATCCGTATGTGCACGATGGCAAAGCAATGTTGGGAGAATCTTCATAAGTTGTTCTTGGGGAACAAAAGCATTCAACTTTCCAAGTATGAAGCGGTTCAAGATGAAGCCGATGAGTTTGTGATGAATGAAGATGAGACCCCCGAAGATCTCTATCGAAGACTCTCCACTCTTGCCATCACCTTGAATGATTTCGGGTTTGAGAAGATTAGTGATAATTGGATCAAGCGCAAATTTCTCAAGGCCATCACTCCCTCAAATCAAGGCTTAGCTCAAACCATTCGATCAAGACCGGACTTCTCAACACTTGACTCCAACACCGTGCTCAACGAGTTTGTATCCATTGGGATAGTTGTCAAGAGCTCTATTCATGCTCAAGCTCGGCAAAGGGGACTTGCGGGACAATCTCCAAATGTCGCTTTGAAGTCCACCACCATCACTAGTGAAGAAGAGTTTGAACATGGAGGTGAAGAGGAGGATACAGAGGAGATCAAGAAAGACTATTGTGAGCACATGGTTCTTGCTTCAAGAGCCTATTGGGGCAACCTGTAACAGCCCAAAGTTCAGAACCTAAAAACCCGAGTAAAATTTCCACTTTTTGTGTTCAGTTGCATCATGGCATCCATATTAGATTGCTAAACAAATAAAACAATTGGTTTGGCACTAATTAAAAACAAAACGCCAAACTTGCTTTAACAACTTTCAAAACAATGGAGGCAATTAAACTTGCAAAACAAAAATACTTGACATCTTATAATTGTCAAGGAAGTTTCAAGAGTTCAAAATTAATCCTTTGAGTTGCTTCAAATTTCCAAATGACTATGAATTTGTATTTTAGCAAAATGCTCTATTTTCTAACCTATGAACAAAGTGGTACCAAAATATTTTATTTTGAGATACCAATTTTTTGTGGAGCTTCTACATGTTAGGGAGAGGCTACACGAATTATTTCATTTTTATTTTCCTAAAAAGTCTAAGTGCCTCTTTTAAATCCCCAAAGTGCTGCTGTGTTAAGAGGTTTTCAAAAGAAAACTGGGCAGGGACCTATCCGTGATTGCAACCAGTTTTCTAGGGGGTTTTCTGAATTTTGCCGTCGTCTCTCTCCTCTCTCCGTGCTGCACTGGCACCATTGCCGCCGTGGCACTCGCACGCCGCACCGGCCCCCCCCTGCTCTCCTCTGCCCGCAAGGAGAAGAGAAGCACGCTCCCGAGCCGCACCTGCCCTGCTCCTACCCTATCCCCTCACCCCCTGCTCCCTCCTCTCCGTTTTCCTCTTCCTCCATGAGCCGCCATGGACGCCGAGCTCCGCCGCCGCATCGCCGTCGACTGAGGGCTTCCCGAGCCGAGCCACGACCACCAAGCGCTCCGCCGCGCCGCCTTCGTCCTCTGCACCAAAGGAATCGAGCCGGGGATCAGTCAATCGCCGACGCCGTCCGTTCCCTTCTCCGGCCACGGCCGAGCTCCGCCGGGCGATTTCCGCCGCCGTGGTCCGTCCCCTCCACTGCCGAGCACCCTCCCAAGTTCAGGGTAAGCCAGCGACCATCCCCGTGCCCTCCTCTCGATCTCTCGTGGTCCGTAGCTCGATTTCCCGTTTGGGCTCGCCGTAGCCTCGCGTTCTGTCCATGCTCGGATATTCCGGGGCGGGCCAGCCCGGATAATCCTGTTATATCCAGTACGCTGTTTCTTCCAACCCTTAGCCAAATTTCCAGATATCAGTGTACATCGGATATTCTGGTTCTTCCAAATTCGGATTTTCCGAATAAATCCAGTACCTCCCAAGCTTCAGTCCTTAACCACATTTCGAATCTGCAGTCCGATCGGATATTCCGGGTACAAATCGAACCGGATATTCCGGTGGAGTGCAGTACTGTTTTTAAATTCTTTTTCACCTCTTTCTTCTGGAATTGTATAAATATTTCTCTTGTTGTTTTAAATAACTTGTTAAAGGCAATTATTTTAAAAGAGGAAAGAAAAGAAATAAAAGAACCTATTAAAAATAGTAATTTATAAAATTAATAACTCTTTACCCGGACATCCGAAAAATGTGTTCGAGGTACCAAAATGTTCAGAAAAATGTGAACTATTCAAAATCATCATCATCATGAATACTTGCTCACAACTACAATGATGTACCTCTAATAGTATTAGAATCACTAAGTTAAATGTGGGGTACCTCTCTTCCCTAGTTAAAGTAGATATCGCCGTACCCCATTTAAATTGCTAGATCGCCTATGTTAAGTGCAGTGCATTAAAATGTCATGTCATCATGTGATTGTGCATTGCATTGTTACCAATGTGTGGTGATTGATTGTTCCTCCGTTGTTATGTTTCGATAGATCAAGCAGCCGGGGTTACTCCACAATACCCGAGGATCCGTACTACCTGTATCCCGAACAAGGCAAGCGTAATCCCCCCTCTGAGCATGTCTTATCCTATTTTCCGCAAATAATTTCTCCACTATAATATTGCATGCGGTTCTAAATGTCTTTTTGCTTGGATTAGAGTATCCTATAGAATGCATTAAGATTCCGATGCCAATGCCTGTTTTCCCCTCCTATTACCATAGGTTTGCATTGTTGGCCTGATATAATTACTATGCTATGCAAATGCTTAGCCATGCTTAGTTAAATGCCTAGTGGTACTATGGTGGTACATGCTGGAAACAGGTGTTGACTTGTGATAGCGATGTTGATGGTGGAGAATGGTCGTGATGGATAAGAAAATGCTAAAAGGTGGGGATGAGAAGCCACATGGGATGTGGTGGGTTGTCTCGTTCTCACCGCCTAGGTGCGAGTTCTGGACCTCTTGAACCAAGTTGAGCGTGAAACCATGCGTGGGCTATATGGAACCCTCATCGACCGACTAACTTGTGGCGGACTAGCCGAGGGTCCTCTAGTTTGGCTTTCCATTTGCGCGTGCGTTGAAGATGGTGGCCAAGACTGGGATGAGGATGTGGTGTTTAGGAAATGAGTGGCCACGGGACAGGGGATTGGAGGAGTCACCAAACCTGTTCCGTCCCCACTGATGATCCTTGGATAGTCTTAAGCAAGGTAAAGGTTGTAGCCGTTTCACACTCAGCCGGCTTTCCCCGGAAGAGAGCTAATGTCTGGCAATGAGTCTAGCGGTACGCGTGGCGAAGGAGCTGGGGCCCCTCGGGACTCCGGGGACTTCCACTTTGTACACCCCTGCAGGGATAAATCTTTTCGAAAAGCCGTGTCCGCGGTTATGGACGACTTGGGAATGGACGCTGATCATAGAATAACTTTAACGGAATGATTAAAAACTGAGTACTAGAGGTACTACTTCACGAATGCAAGGTTGACTTCCTCGAGGGTGATTCGGGGAGGTGCCTTTGATGAACAGGTACAGTGGTGATGATGGTTGATGATGAGAAAGGTGATCAAAAGAAAAAGAGTTACTTCTTACCCCTTTTGAAAATGCTCTGATAGTCGATGCCATGGAGTTGTGTTTTATAAATAAAATCAGCTTTATGCAAAACAGCCATAAAACCTTTGAAAGCCAATCATGGAGCATATATTTAGCTCTTAATCTTGCGAGTTCGTCGAACTCAGCGTCGTTTGCTTGTTTTCAGGAGAGGACTTCACCGACCTCGAAGGTGGGTTCTTCGTGGACGTCGACGAGTAGTCTGGGGTTCCCAGGTGGCAGCTTGGGACATCCCGGAACAGCTGGCACTTGGATGTTATTTGCAGGCCTCTTAGGCCATAATTTGGATCTTGTTGTTTAGAACAACGCCCTTCGCTTACGCTTGATGAAATGTTGGGTCGGTGACCCCTGTTTGTAACTTTTGCTATCTTTCTCTATTATAAGAGTTGCTTATAATGATTTGTGTCGTAGAGTCTGTGATGTGCCAGTTGTTCCACAAGTCTTGATCTTACTATTATGCATTGAGGGTTGCGCCCGTGTTACGGCATCACTCGGGGTGTTGCGTTGCCGGTTACTCCGAGCAACGCCTGCCAAAGGTTTTGGCCGTGGTTGGTAAACCCGTAACCTCCGTTTGTATCGCGTAACCGGTGACACGCAGCATCACTGTATAGCAGTCGGGTCAGGGCGCCACAAGTTGGTATCAGAGCAGTACTGCCTGTAGGAAACCCTTTCTACTGGTCGATGTTGAGTCTAGTGTTTGTGAAAATATTTTGAACCTAAAAATGAGTTGCGAAAACCATCTTAGGATTCTTTTTACTCCTTATCTGGTTACCTCTAATCTCGGAGCAATCTTACCTCGATTTGAGTTAAAGTTTTTACTTCTCGCCTCTTAATTCAAAATGATTAGGAATCTCGGGGTTGGTTCTACCTTTAGTGTTATGTGCCCAGTTGCTCCCGCCGCGCTACAATCCGATATCACCTGAGAAGTTTGCGAATCTTGTTATCCGTGCCGAGGCTAGTCTTTGTTCCTTTCTCCGGGTGCTATCCCAAGGACTTGAACAGAAGGTCCGGATTGTGCTGTGAGTCCGGTATGTTGAATTGTGTGGGTTGTTACCCATGTGATCCATATGCCATTTAGGATTCTTGGCGCATGATGCTGATCTTCAACCCAAGTCTTTTCCTTGGTCTGTGTGGTAAATGGTCGAATATGGATCTACCACACCTCAGCTGGCTATGTAACTTCATTTCTCCCTTAGCCTTGTGTTAGGTTCTGTCTTGGAACCATCGGGGTTACAGCCAGGATTCTTCTAGCACGTCTCCCAACTCTGTTCGTGATTCCGCTACATCTCTCCTTTTCGGGCATGGTTATCACAATTGAGTAATAACCGGTGCATCTTCAACATCTTAGGATTTCTCCTGAGCAAGTTTCTTACTCTGATCTGCTTTCCGACCTTTGTCTGTCTTTTGGCAGTAACGTTCTCACCGTGCATTGGAGTGTTCCGATGCTAGTCACTCTCTTGATCCGGCAAAATTCTTTCCCCTTCGTCTTGTTAGAAGGAATGAGCTCCCGTATCCTGTCCACTCCTCGGCTCAAGTCAAAGTAATGAAATCTACCGAATACGGGCTTTGTCTAATTTTTGTTCTGCTCCACCTTAGAGTGTCACACTCTTTTATATCAAAGTATCGTGCTTAACATCATGATCCTCTTGATGAAGTGATGCTCGCACACTGTGTTACTCTCCGCGTTCCGAGTGACTTGTTACTCGAGAATGATAAGTAGTGAGCAATGATGTGGCTATCGGATATTCTCAGCAGTTCTTACTGCGCTGAAATCCAAGGACATTCCTTGTCCTCCTCAGCATGATTGGTTAACCGATCAAGAAGTTGAGTTTGACAGTGCTACCAAGTCCGTTGGCTTTGATGCACTCCCTCGGTCAAAGAGCTAGGTTCACGCCGAAGCTCCCTAGACCACCTCGTTGTGCCTTGTACGGCATGATCCTCTCTCGAACTCAAGATCCACTGCATGTCGTGATATCCTATAGATGGATCGTGATATCCTGTTGTTCCTTCCAGAAGTATCGCCAGGTTGTCGCCTGTCCAAGCTCAACATCACGGACAGCTCTTTTCTCCAAGAAAAATTGAGCTTATGGGTAAGCTGGTTCTCTGAACAACTCCCTTCTCCAAGAAAATCGTGCTGGATGTCCGGAATTATTCGGTTGAGCTTGAACAACTTGGAGAGTTAAAAGACAAAAGCTCTATCCAATATAGTTCATTCTAAATGGGATGTCTAGTCTGTTCGTGTTGAAGTAAGGAAGTATCTCCTCGTTGGAGATGCTAACCTCCAAATCTTTTGGTTTGAATTGGGTGAACTCCCAGGACACATACCGGAAATTTCTGGAAGTTAGAAGTGATTTTTCTCGGGTTCACGTGCAATTGCTAAAAGATGTCACCGTGGATCTAAGTACTTTGTCTAGTTTTCCTCGGGATCATCTCAACTCAATCCTGCATGTGCAGAATATTCTCGGAATGGTATGTTGTTACCCCCATCCCTTCAGACTTTCATCTATGCATCCAAGCCGCAAATTGAATCGTTCCAGAAGGAGAAGAAGTCTGAGAACTTCTTTTGTCTTCCTTGAGGTTCCTCAAGAAGGGCTCAGCTGTGTCTCATTGCCAGTAATTCATGTAGGTGCAGCCGTCTTCTGACAAGTTGCTAATACGAGAGTTCCGCAATCTTGTTCCTCCTTTGGAGTTTGACATTCTGGTCTAGCTCTTGGGATTCTGGCTAATGTAATCCGCTGGTATCCTTTACGAAGTTTTCCTATCCTACCTGTTGAGTCTGAAGTATCTCTACACCTAACAGATCTGAATCGCAATCAGAAACGACGGTTGGTGATTCCTCAAGAAGCTTGGCCCGATGTATAGGACATCAAGAAGTGTTCCCAATACTAATGTTCCCGGAATTTGTAAAGTTCTCTCGGTCCATCTTCGTGATCCTTCCCCTTGGTTTGAAATACTCCTCCGCGAGGAAAGTTCTACTCAAGCTGTTTGGTACAAGTTGCCTCTCCATCTGTTGGAATCTTGTTTACCTTTCGTCTTCAGAAATTCTAGGCCTTGTGCAAAGTTCATATTCTGAATCCTTGAGAAAACAGTTGTTTGCTAACTAGAAACTCCTTATCAATCTCCCGTCCCCTGCCTGTGTCTCCTAACTGTAAATTCAAGGGATGTTAGAAGTCTCATCCTAAGTTCTACTAGGAGGTACTCGGTCGTTGTATCTTTCCAAGATCCATCTCTCCGGTGAGGTTTCCTTCTCTCCTATGGTGTACTTTGATAGTGACCTTGAAGTGTAGCCGATAAAAATCTTCAGGATGCGCTGAATCCATCTACACCGAGAAGATCGTTGAAGACCGTCGTAACCCTTCTCCTCTTTCCTACTCTTAGAATCTCGGGACGAGATTCCTGTAAGGAGGGTAGAGTTGTAACAGCCCAAGTTCAGAACCTAAAAACCCGAGTAAAATTTCCACTTTTTGTGTTCAGTTGCATCATGGCATCCATATTAGATTGCTAAACAAATAAAACAATTGGTTTGGCACTAATTAAAAACAAAACGCCAAACTTGCTTTAACAACTTTCAAAACAATGGAGGCAATTAAACTTGCAAAACAAAAATACTTGACATCTTATAATTATCAAGGAAGTTTCAAGAGTTCAAAATTAATCCTTTGAGTTGCTTCAAATTTCCAAATGACTATGAATTTGTATTTTAGCAAAATGCTCTATTTTCTAACCTATGAACAAAGTGGTACCAAAATATTTTATTTTGAGATACCAATTTTTTGTGGAGCTTCTACATGTTAGGGAGAGGCTACACGAATTATTTCATTTTTATTTTCCTAAAAAGTCTAAGTGCCTCTTTTAAATCCCCAAAGTGCTGCTGTGTTAAGAGGTTTTCAAAAGAAAACTGGGCAGGGACCTATCCGTGATTGCAACCAGTTTTCCAGGGGGTTTTCTGAATTTTGCCGTCGTCTCTCTCCTCTCTCCGTGCTGCACTGGCACCATTGCCGCCGTGGCACTCGCACGCCGCACCGGCCCCCCTGCTCTCCTCTGCCCGCAAGGAGAAGAGAAGCACGCTCCCGAGCCGCACCTGCCTGCTCCTACCCTATCCCCTCACCCCCTGCTCCCTCCTCTCCGTTTTCCTCTTCCTCCATGAGCCGCCATGGACGCCGAGCTCCGCCGCCGCATCGCCGTCGACTGAGGGCTTCCCGAGCCGAGCCACGACCACCAAGCGCTCCGCCGCGCCGCCTTCGTCCTCTGCACCAAAGGAATCGAGCGGGGATCAGTCAATCGCCGACGCCGTCCGTTCCCTTCTCCGGCCACGGCCGAGCTCCGCCGGGCGATTTCCGCCGCCGTGGTCCGTCCCCTCCACTGCCGAGCACCCTCCCAAGTTCAGGGTAAGCCAGCGACCATCCCCGTGCCCTCCTCTCGATCTCTCGTGGTCCGTAGCTCGATTTCCGTTTGGGCTCGCCGTAGCCTCGCGTTCTGTCCATGCTCGGATATTCCGGGGCGGGCCAGCCCGGATAATCCTGTTATATCCAGTACGCTGTTTCTTCCAACCCTTAGCCAAATTTCCAGATATCAGTGTACATCGGATATTCCGGTTCTTCCAAATTCGGATTTTCCGAATAAATCCAGTACCTCCCAAGCTTCAGTCCTTAACCACATTTCGAATCAGCAGTCCGATCGGATATTCGGGTACAAATCAAACGGATATTCCGGTGGAGTGCAGTACTGTTTTTAAATTCTTTTTACCTCTTTCTTCTGGAATTGTATAAATATTTCTCTTGTTGTTTTAAATAACTTGTTAAAGGCTATTATTTTAAAAGAGGAAAGAAAAGAAATAAAAGAACCTATTAAAAATAGTAATTTATAAAATTAATAACTCTTTACCCGGATATCCGAAAAATGTGTTCGAGGTACCAAAATGTTCAGAAAAATGTGAACTATTCAAAATCATCATCATCATGCATACTTGCTCACAACTACAATGATGTACCTCTAATAGTATTAGAATCACTAAGTTAAATGTGGGGTACCTCTCTTCCCGAGTTAAAGTAGATATCGCCGTACCCATTTAAATTGCTAGATCGCCTATGTTAAGTGCAGTGCATTAAAATGTCATGTCATCATGTGATTGTGCATTGCATTGTTACCAATGTGTGGTGATTGATTGTTCCTCCGTTGTTATGTTTCGATAGATCAAGCAGCCGGGGTTACTCCACAATACCCCGAGGATCCGTACTACCTGTATCCCGAACAAGGCAAGCGTAATCCCCCCTCTGAGCATGTCTTATCCTATTTTCCGCAAATAATTTCTCCACTATAATATTGCATGCGGTTCTAAATGTCTTTTTGCTTGGATTAGAGTATCCTATAGAATGCATTAAGATTCCGATGCCAATGCCTGTTTTCCCCTCCTATTACCATAGGTTTGCATTGTTGGCCTGATATAATTACTATGCTATGCAAATGCTTAGCCATGCTTAGTTAAATGCCTAGTGGTACTACGGTGGTACATGCTGGAAACAGGTGTTGACTTGTGACAGCGATGTTGATGGTGGAGAATGGTCGTGATGGATAAGAAAATGCTAAAAGGTGGGGAGGAGAGGCCACATGGGATGTGGTGGGTTGTCTCGTTCTCACCGCCTAGGTGCGAGTTCTGGACCTCTTGAACCAAGTTGAGCGTGCAACCATGCGTGGGCTATATGGAACAACCATCGACCGACTAACTTGTGGCGGACTAGCCGAGGGTCCTCTAGTTTGGCTTTCCATTTGCGCGTGCGTTGAAGATGGTGGCCAAGACTGGGATGAGGATGTGGTGTTTAGGAAAATGAGTGGCCACGGGACAGGGGATTGGAGGAGTCACCAAACCTGTTCCGTCCCCACTGATGATCCTTGGATAGTCTTAAGCAAGGTAAAGGTTGTAGCCGTTTCACACTCAGCCGGCTTTCCCCGGAAGAGAGCTAATGTCTGGCAATGAGTCTGGCGGTACGCGTGGCGAAGGAGCTGGGGCCCCTCGGGACTCCGGGGACTTCCACTTTGTACACCCCTGCAGGGATAAATCTTTTCGAAAAGCCGTGTCCGCGGTTATGGACGACTTGGGAATGGACGCTGATCATAGAATAACTTTAACGGAATGATTAAAAACTGAGTACTAGAGATACTACTTCACGAATGCAAGGTTGACTTCCTCGAGGGTGATTCGGGGAGGTGCCTTTGATGAACAGGTACAGTGGTGATGATGGTTGATGATGAGAAAGGTGATCAAAAGAAAAAGAGTTACTTCTTACCCCTTTTGAAAATGCTCTGATAGTCGATGCCATGGAGTTGTGTTTTATAAATAAAATCAGCTTTATGCAAAACAGCCATAAAACCTTTGAAAGCCAATCATGGAGCATATATTTAGCTCTTAATCTTGCGAGTTCGTCGAACTCAACGTCGTTTGCTTGTTTTCAGGAGAGGACTTCACCGACCTCGAAGGTGGGTTCTTCGTGGACGTCGACGAGTAGTCTGGGGTTCCCAGGTGGCAGCTTGGGACATCCCGGAACAGCTGGCGCTTGGATGTTATTTGCAGGCCTCTTAGGCCATAATTTGGATCTTGTTGTTTAGAACAACGCCCTTCGCTTCCGCTTGATGAAATGTTGGGTCGGTGACCCCTGTTTGTAACTTTTGCTATCTTTCTCTATTATAAGAGTTGCTTATAATGATTTGTGTCGTAGAGTCTGTGATGTGCCAGTTGTTCCACAAGTCTTGATCTTACTATTATGCATTGAGGGTTGCGCCCGTGTTACGGCATCACTCGGGGTGTTGCGTTGCCGGTTACTCCGAGCAACGCCCGCCAAAGGTTTTGGCCGGGGTTGGTAAACCCGTAACCTCCGTTTGTATCGCGTAACCGGTGACACGCAGCATCACTGTATAGCAGTCGGGTCAGGGCGCCACACAACCGTTCCAAGAGATCTTCAAGACCTTTTGCTAAGAAGAACTTCGTTGCAAGACCAAGAGGAGACCGTCCAAAGACTTGCTATAATTGTAGTAATCTCAATCACTACATTGCCGATTGTCCTGGGAGAATCGAGAGGACCACAATGGCAAGCTTGTGAGAAAAGACAAGTCCAAGGGCAACGGCAACAAGAACTACGTGAAGAAGAGGGTTCCAATGCCTTGTGTGTTCAAGATAGAAAAGTTTTGGAAGAATACACGTCCGGTGATGAAGATGAAGATGAAGTTGTAGCTACCGCTCGCATTGTCATAGCTACACCTTCCTCTACACCGTCATCCCTATTTGAATCCCCCAATGAAAATGAGTCCATTCCCTACACATGTCTCATGGCAAAAGCCACCTCGGTAACTCCTTCTCCTAAACCTATTGCCTCTACACCTCCTTCCTTATTGGATTGTGTAGAGAATGTTGTGAAGGAGCCCCAAAGTCCAAATGAGGTGGACGTGTGGCTAGCGAATCTTAAAGGAGAAGACAAAGTGAATGTTGATGCTCTTTTGGAGCAACTTGAGGAAACTAACTCTCTTGTAGATCAAAAGGAGGAGATCATTTCGGGCATGGCAAACCGTGAGGTTGACTATGCTAATGAGATAGCGGATTTCGCTATTGCTCTTGAAAAGGAGCAAACTCGTAGAAGGTCCTTGAGGAGGCCCTATCTAATTCCGAGGAATCCTATGCTATTGACATGTCTAGAGTTAAAAAGGATCATGAACATGCTCTTGCTACTTCTAAAGTCTATAAGAATGAGAAGCTTGAGCTAGGCATTGAACATGCTAGACTTGAGAAGGAAAACAAGAGACTTGATGAGGAACTCAAAACCCTCAAAGAGTCTTTTGCCAAACTTGAGAAGTCTCATGATCAATTCCTAGGTCAACAAGTGAAAGAAGTTATTGCTTCCACATCAAATGAAATTATTGCTAAATCTATTATTTGTTGTGAGCATGCTAACCTTGTTGAAGAGAATGCTAAGTTGAAATCTCAACTTGAGAAGGGCATTATGGCTTGTGCGCAAGGAGAAAAGAACCTCAATGACCTTTTGAGCAATCAAAAGGATCAAATTGGAAAAGGACTTGGTTTCTCTACCAAGTCAAAGAAGAAGAACAAGAAGAAGAAGAAGTCTTCTCCCTCTTCAAAAGCTATTATCTTTGTGAAGGAGGGGGAGTTGGCTAAAGAGAAGGAGACCAACACCATCGTGGGTGGTAAGGTCACAAGGGACCTTCCTACCCATAATGACTTTGCCGGCAAATATAACCCATCTTATGTTCTTATGAAATCTAGAGATGGTCATGTTTATGCTAAATATGTTGGCTCTTCTTATGGTGATGATTATCATTGGGCTATATTTGTAGGGTGTGGCGTCCGGTGCGGGTCGATGGACGGTGGATAGTGGCGCATCCCAACACATGACCGGACGCATTGACTTGGTGGATGATATTGAACCTCCTCTACCTCAATATTCACGAGTCAAAATTGGTGACAACGCGAGCTTAAGGTATTGGGACGAGGCAAGGTCGTTGTTGCTAGAGAAGTCTCTATCAAGAATGTACTTGTCGTTGAGTCCCTTGGTTACAACTTACTCTCCGTCTATCAACTTACTAAAAGTGGTTATGGGTGTTATTTTGATGACGAGAGTGTGATCATCACCGTGAAGGGATCTCTTAAAGTAGTCTTTGTTGGACATGTCGAGTACGGCATGTATGTGCTTGATTTCTCGAAAGAGAGCATGTCGGCCGCGACTTGTCTAATGGCTAAAGTTGATGTGGGTTGGCTTTGGCACCGCCGACTAGCCCACACCAATATGAGAACACTCCATGATCTTATGATAGTCTTGGTGGGAAGAAGTATTGCTTGGTGATTGTTGATGACTATTCAAGATACACATGGGTCTATTTCTTCAAGAAAAAGAGTGAGACTCAACAAAGAGTCATTGACTTCATCAACATGTCTCAACGCCAATATCAAGAGAAGATCATGACAATTCGAAGTGACAATGGGTCCGAGTTCAAGAACTATACCGTGGAGGGGTTTCTTAGTGAAGAGGGGATTGCTCATCAATATTCCACTCCATACACCCCTCAACAAAATGGTGTTGCGGAGAGGAAGAACCGGACTCTTATGGATGCGGCTAGGACCATGATTGCGGAGTATGCTTCTCCGTATAACTTTTGGGCCGAAGCCATCTCCACCGCTTGTCATGCAACAAATCGGTTATTTCTCCGCAAGCTATTGAACAAGACCCCATATGAGATTCTTCTTGGGAAGAAACCGGATCTTTCTTATTTTCGTGTCTTTGGATGCAAGTGCTTCATTCGCAAGAAAGGTAACCGGTTATCTAAGTTTGAAACTAGATCTATTGAGGGTATCTTTGTTGGTTACTCCACAAACTCTCACGGCTATAGAGTCTACAACAAGACCACCGGTCAAGTTGAAGAATCTAGTGACGTGAAGTTTGATGAGGATAATGGCTCCCAAGTGGGGCAAGTTGACCCTAATGTTGTAGGTGATGTACCTATGGAGCTCGCTCTAAGAAGGATGGCAATTGGGGACATCGTCCCATTGAAGAGGATCCTCTTCCTCAAGTTCAAGATCCTCCACGAGCTCCTCCTCAAGTCATACCATCACCAACTCAAGATCCTCCCCGTAACCAAGAACAAACTCCGAGCCCTCAAACAAGTGAGCAAGGTCAAGAACAAGATCAACCTAGTGGTTCCTCTCCACAACTTGATGTTCAAGACCAAACTCTAGATGGTGCACACGACAATAATCAAGAACAAGATCAAGGTGGTCCTCATCAAGATCAAGCTCAAGATCAAAACAATGCACATGACTCCGATGATGAAGGAAATGATCAAGTCATCTCTCAAGAAACTTCGGAGGAGACCAAGAAGAGAAGAGAATTGCGAAGAGAGCAAAAATTAACTCGTTTAGAGCATACATTGGACAAAGTTCTTGGAGGTGTCCAAAGCAAGGTCGTCACAAGAAAACAATTGGCAAGCTTTAGCACCAACCATGCTTTTGTGTCCTTCATCGAGCCCAAGAAGGTGTATGAAGCTCTTGAAGATCATGATTGGATTGATGCCATGCATGAAGAACTCAATAACTTCAAGCGCAACAAGGTGTGGAAGTTGGTGCCAAGGCCAAATGGGTGCAAGAACGTCATCGGCACCAAATGGGTCTTCAAGAACAAGCAAGATTCGAACGGCATTGTCATTCGAAACAAGGCAAGATTGGTGGCACAAGGCTACTCTCAAGTCGAAGGTGTTGACTTCGGTGAAACCTATGCCCCCGTTGCTCGTCTTGAATCTATTCGCATCTTGCTTGCATATGCATCTCATCATAACTTTAAATTGCAACAAATGGATGTTAAAAGTGCTTTCCTTAATGGTCCTATTAATGAGTTGGTATATGTTAAGCAACCTCCCGGGTTTGAGGATCCCAACCATCCGGACCATGTTTACAAGCTCGACAAGGCACTCTATGGCCTTAAACAAGCCCCACGTGCGTGGTATGAGCACCTTCGAGAGTTTCTTGTAGACCGTGGATTCCAAGTTGGTGTTATTGACCCCACCCTCTTTACCAAGAAGGTGGGTGGCAATCTTTTCATATGCCAACTCTATGTAGATGACATCATTTTTGGTTCTACTAACAATGCTTTCAATGATGAGTTTGCAAAGCTAATGACAAGCAAATTTGAGATGTCCATGATGGGGGAGTTGAAGTACTTCCTAGGTTTTGAAGTGAAGCAATATAGGGAAGGTACCTTCATCAATCAAGCCAAATATACCCAAGACATGCTCAAGAGGTTCACGATGACGGAGCTCAAACCTTACAAGTCACCCATGTCCACCTCCGTCGACCTCCACACCGACACCGAGGGTAACGATGTCGATCAAAAACTCTATCGCTCTATGATTGGTTCTTTGCTTTATCTTTGTGCATCTAGACCGGATATTATGTTTAGTGTGGGTAAGTGTGCAAGGTATCAAGCGGCTCCCAAAGAGAGCCACTTAGTGGCGGTTAAGCGCATCTTTCGATATTTGCTTCATACCCCAAACTTTGGTCTTTGGTATCCCAAGGGTTCAAGCTTTCATCTTATGGGTATTCGGATGCTGATTATGCCGGAGAGAAGAAGGATAGGAAGTCTACATCCGGGAGTTGTCAATTTCTTGGCCGCTCCTTGGTGTGTTGGTCTTCCAAGAAGCAAAATTGTGTTGCTCTCTCCACCACCGAAGCCGAGTACATCTCCGCCGCAAGTTGTTGTGCTCAACTCTTATGGATGGTTCAAACTATGAAGGATTATGGTATTAACTTCACCAAGGTGCCTCTCCTTTGCGACAATGAGAGTGCTATCAAGATCGCCCACAACCCCGTGCAACATGCCAAGACGAAGCATATTGAAGTTCGTCATCATTTCATCCGGGAGCACGTGGAAAGGGGCAACATTGACCTTTCTTTTGTAGGAACCAAGGATCAACTTGCGGATATATTCACCAAGGCCCTTGATGAACCAAGATTTCGAGAGTTGAGGAATGAACTAAATGTCATTGATGCGAGCAACTTTGCTTGACCGCCTTGCACAAATACCCTTAGTAGACATCGTAACTAGTTTAGATGCATGCATGGACATAGGGGGAGTGTAGCTCAACTCATGAGTCAACACTACTTCTATTATGCGCACATAGACAATTCGTGCTTTATTTGGTCACTCCGGTGACAAATTGTGCTTAAACGATGAGTATTGGCCTTAAACCCAAGATATATCTTCGCGGTTTTGGGTTGATAATTGCTCATACATGGTGGCCTCGGCCACCGCCTCCTCCTTATGAGGAGTTGATCTTCATTTGATCTTATTTGGGTTTTCTAGACCTTGGCTTTCTCTTGTGGAAAACATTCAACCTTTGGCCTTTCCTTTTCGCATCTTGCAAAGTTGAATGTCTCCCACCCCTATCGGTTTGTGTTCTATCCTAAGCCAAAAATCCTATCTCGAAAGACTTTTCTTTCTAAAAAATGCTTTTGGTTTCATGCTCTTGGCGCTCAGAAAGTCGGACCCGGCGACATGGCATTGTGCTCGCTTTCCTTGGAGCTTACACAACGTGGTGCCCCCAGGCGCCGGTACTGGCATCCCATACTTGGCTATGCACTAGACCATCATGCGCAAGCATTTGATTTAGTGTATACCCAGTTATTGGGCTGCGCAGAAACCGGCCGGCGGTACTACCGCTGGGTTAAGCGGTAGTACCGCTGGAGCGGTTTTTCGCAGGATAAGGGTCGGGCGGCTGTGGGGAGGAAGTCAAACTTCCTCTTTTCCCCACGCCGCCCCAACTCCTCTCCTCAAGATCCGCCGCCGCCGACCTTTCCCGCCGCCGGGAAGGAGTGCCCCGGCCAAGGGCTTCCCCTCCCACGCCCCGGGGACACTCCAGCACCTCTCCCTCACCTTTGACCCTCGCCATGAACACCGGTATGCCTTCTTCCTCTCTCTCTCCTCTAGTTGATGGAGGAAGATGATTGGATGGTGTAAACTAGTGTCCTTGATGAAATGGTTTGGTAGAGATGCACTTTAGGGAATCTAGAACCTTGTGTAGAAGTTTTGTGATGATTCATTGGCTAGTTTTGTAGTTCTCCATCTAGATTTGTTGGAATCACCTCGGGATAATGCCATTGTTCTTCCTCGAATTGTGTCATCATACTTGTTGATTCCACCCCTCCTAGTTGTTGAACTCACCACTAGACTTTGTTTTCTCCAATTTTTGTACACTTGTGCTCTTGGTTTTCAAATCATGAAATTAATATGCATTACTTATCCCCATGCTTTCCTACCCATTGCTATTCACAGGTGGTGTTGGTTCGGGAGGTACTCGTCGTCGGGCAAACAAGAAACCTAGAGCAGATGAACCGGTTGATGAGATTGAAGAAGAACTCCATCCGTCGGGGCCAAGTAAACCAAAGAAGAGAGTTGCCAAGAAACCGGCCTCCAAGGAGCTGACCGCAAGCACGATGCCTGAACCTCAATTTCTGGACCTAAGGAAGAGGGATGCCTATGCAACTGACCGGGCAAACCTGCTTCCCAAGTATCGTGGCAATGACCCTTTCTTCCACAATGTCTTTCAAGCCCAATGCTACTCAGAGATCCTTCATAGGAAGGCAGAAAAGAATGTGGTGCCACAAAAATGGATTGACATGGATCATATGACGAGGCACCCGGAGTATTTTGGAGAAGCAATGTCCATGTGTCAAGAGTTTGGGATCATTCCTCTCATGCAACTCAAGCAAGATTATGATGAAGCGCTCGTTTGCCAATTCCTTGCCACTGTTCACTTTGGGACCGAAGTGGAGGAACCTTATCTCACTTGGATGACAAAGGACCAAGTATTTTCTGAGAATTGGGCTGATATTACTGCTATGCTTGGTTTTGAAAATCATGGAACTCAAACTGTTCTTCCCTCTCACTTGTCAAGCACATGGTTCCGTGTTCATGAAGCTACAAGACCCGTGGAGAATGAGGCGCTTCGTCCTCTCTATTTTTGGAAGAGGTTCACCGTTGGGAAATCGGAGGGGCTCTATCCTCCCTATGATATAATGCATCGCATCTACCGCATGGTCCTCAACCCCAAGGTTGGCAACTTGGATGAAATTCATGGGTATCTTCGCACCTTGATGCTTATGTCTCACCAATTCAAGACTAAAGGGAAGAAGATTGACATTGCTGATTTTATTTGGAATGAGCTTTACAATGTTATCCTCAACAAGAAGAATGTGTGTCATGGCCCTCTCATTATGAAGATCCTCTTGTGGGCATGGCACCGCCGTTTCCCGAATCAAGATGTTAGTGACCCCAAGACTTGGATTGAGCACAAGTCCAAGCGCCTCCTCATCAAGGATCATACCGAGAGGCACAAGGAGGACAAAGCTAAGAACAAGACTGCTACAACTGCTGAGACTGCTGCTGGCCCCTCACGGGCTCCTAGGATGGAAGGTGGTTTTGCTTGGATGGCCAAGCAAATGAAGAAGATTTTCTGTATGTCCAAGGCTGTGGAAACTCGCACTTGGCAAAATCATTATGAAGACAAGATGGCACGTCAACGCGACATTCAACGTCGCCGTGATCAAGGCGAAGATGTGCTTTCGGGTTCGGAGAAGAACATCACCACCTTGAGCAATTGGCGAGCAAAGGATGAGGACGGCAACGTCATCACTTGGTCAGATTATGAAGTTGAAGAAGAAGTCTCCTCTCGCCGCCGTCCTCGCCCCGGGAGCAACGACAACCTCTCCGACTAACCGTTGGGACGTTAGCATCGATTTCTCCCTTTTTGGTGTCTTGATGCCAAAGGGGGAGAGATATCTATTAGGTCTTTCGGGAATTTGCATGGGTTAAGTTACAAGCTTTGGTGTTCTCTTTGTTTCTTATAAGCTTGTGAACTTTGTTGTTTATCGCTTCAAGTACCTCGCTATGCATGGTGTAAGACATGTTTAAACTTCGTTTGTTAGTATTGAACTATCTATGTTAATTGCAAGATGTGTACTTTTATGCTATATACTCTATCTTGCATGGCTTGAAAAATCTAGGGGGAGTGTTGATCCTAGTTGATGTGCATTTTTGCATGTTCAAAGACTACTCTTGAGTAGTGCACATATCTAGGGGGAGCTCTGTCTAGATTTTTCGAACCATTTGTAGCAAATCATTGTATTGTCATCAATCATCAAAAAGGGGGAGATTGAAAGAGCATCGTCGCTCTTAATCATGTTTTGATGTTGATGATAATACAAAGTTTGTATTAACAGTTTTATACAAGTTTGAACAGGTCTTATGAATGTTGTCATTGCATTCGCGCAGCGATTCTCTACATTTTGATGGAACATTGCCAGGGGCGGTACTACCGCTGGGATAGGCGGTAGTACCGCCAGCTCCCAGGAACTGCACTGCAGAGGCAGTACCGCTGCGGGTGCCGCCGCGGGTACCGCTGATTCTGTGTTCTGGGCGCTTGAGCGGTACCACCAGCGGTACCTCCAGCGGTACCAGACGGTACCGCTGTGGTGGAAAAGCTGGAACCGGTACCGCTGCTGGTGCCGCTGTTTCCAGCGTTCGGAGGCCGCGTCCGGTACCTGGAGCGGTACCTGGAGCGGTACCAACTGGTACCGGGCGCGTGGGAATCGTGAAGAAGAGAGAAGACTGTTGACTGTCTGCGTTGCTGCGTTGAAGAACCCAGCGGTACCACCGCTTGTTCCAGCGGTAGTACCGCTGGCGCTGGTTTTCTGCCTCCAACGGCCAGATTGAAAGAAAGGGGTATTTAAACCCCTTCTCCTACCTTGGGATATTTTGAGCTACTACTACAACTGAATCCCCATTGTTGCCAAAGCTTCAAACTACTAGATCTCCCACTCCAACCACTCAATCGACTTGATACTTTGAGGAGTGTCATAGGAGGTCTAGACTACGTCTCCACCGAAGGAATTTCAAATCCCCCCACACGGATAGTGTGGAACTTGCATCTTGAGTTGCTTGTAACTCGAGGTGCCTTTGTGAGTCTCGGAGGAAGTCCGAGACATTGTTGGGAGGCTTCAACTCATTGTGGAGTTCCCCGACCTTTGTGTACCGGCTTGGTCAACGCCATCAAGGTGACCTCATAGTGAATGAGCCGAACCCCCACGGGTAAAGCTCACGGAGAATAGAGTGAGCACATCCGTGCTATTGGAGCGCCTAGGTGGCTCCACACTCCTCCAACGTAGACGTACTTCCCTTGGGAAGGAACTACGGGAAACATCTCCGTGTCTCCACTTTGCAGTTACTTCTATCCTTTACTTGTTGCTTCCGCTACGTTGCTTACCTTGCTTGTATCACATAGGTTGCTCACTTAGTGCACATCTAGTCAACCTTGTTATACTTTGCTCAAGCCTTAATTAATCGAAAAAGAATTAAAATTTGGTAGTCGCCTAATCACCCCCCTCTAGTCGACATATCGATCTTTCAGCAAGTCAAGAGTTGAACGACCAAGGACGTGCTATAATTGTAGCAACCAAGACCACTACATTGCTGATTGCCCGTACAAGAATAGAGAAGACACCAATGGCAAGCTCGTGAGAAAAGACAAGAGCATCAAGACCGTCGGCAACAAGAACTTCGTGAAGAGGAAGGTTCCAAATGCCTTATGTGTCCAAGATAGGAAAGTGCTTGAAGAGTACATGTCCGGTGATGAGGATGATGATGTTGAAGGTACGGCGCATGTGGCCATTGCTACTACTTCCACTACACCGGCATCCCTCTTCGAATCCCCCAATGAGAATGAGGCCATTCCCTACACATGTCTTATGGCAAAAGCTGGCTCGGTAACCCCTTCTCCTAAACCCGTTGTTTCTACACCTCCTTCTTTGTTGGATTGTGTAGAAAAAGTTGAGAAGGAGGCCCAAGGTCCAAATGTGGTGGACTTATGGCTAGCTAAGCTCAAGGGAGAGAATAAAGTTCATGTGAATGCTCTTATTGAGCAACTTGATGAGACTAACCTTCTTGTAGATGAAAAGGAGGAGAAACTCTTGACCATGGAGGCTAATGAGTATGAGTACGCTAATGAAATAGCGGAGCTATCCAATGCTCTTTAGAAAGAGCAAACTCGTAGGAGTGCTCTTGAAGAGGCCCTCTCTAACCAAGAGGAATCATATGCTATTGATATGTCTAGGGTTAAAAAGGATCATGAACATGCTCTTGCTATTTCCAAAATTCTTAAGAATGAAAAGAATGAGCTAGGTATTGGCCATGCTAGACTTAAAAAGGAAAATAAGAGACTTGATGAGGAACTCAAAGCCCTCAAAAAGTCTTTTGATGAACTCCAAAAGTCTCATGATCAATACCTAGGTCAACAAGTGAAACAAAGTCTTGCTTCTTCCTCTAGTAGTAATGTTGCTAGCTCTAAGTCTTGTTGTGAGCATGCTAACCTTGTTGAGGAGAACGCTAGGTTGAAGGCCCAACTTGAGAAGGGCCTTGCTTCATGCATTCAAGGTGAGAAGAATCTCAATGATCTTTTGAGCAAACAAAATGATCAAGTTGGGAAAGAAGGACTTGGGTTCTCTACCAAGTCAAAGAAGAAGAACAAGAAGAAGAAGTCAACTTCCTCTTCCTAGAATATTGTCTTTATTAAGGAGGGGGGGATGGCTAAGGAGAAGGAACCCAACACCATTGTGGGTGGTGAGGCCACAAGGGGCAACACCACTCACAATGACTTTGCCGGGAAATATAACCCATCTTATGTTCTTTTGAAATCTAGAGATGGACATGTTTATGCTAAATATGTTGGCACTTCTTATGGTGATGAATATCATTGGGCTATTTGGGTTCCAAAGACTCTTATGACTAACAAGAAAGGACCCATTCAAAAAATGGGTACCTAAATCAAAGAATTGATCTCTTGTAGGGTGTGGCGTCCGGTGCGGGTCGATGGACAATGGATAGTGGCGCATCCCAACACATGACCGGACGCATTTACTTGGTGGATGATATCGAACCTCCTTTATCACAATATTCCCATGTCAAGACTGGTGACAACCGTGAGCTTAAGGTATTGGGACGCGACAATGTTGTTGTTGCGAGACAAATCTCGATCAAGAATGTCCTTGTTGTTGAGTCCCTTGGTTAAAATTTGCTTTCCGTCTTTCAACTTACTAAATGTGGTTATGGGTGCTATTTTGATGACGAGAGTGTGATCATCACCGTGAAGGGGTCTCTTAAAGTAGTCTTTGTTGGGCATGTCGAGTTCGGTATGTATGTGCTTGATTTCTCGAAAGAAAGCACCTCTACCGCGACTTGCCTAATGGCTAAAGTTGATGTGGGTTGGCTTTGGCATCGCCGACTAGCCCACACCAATATGAGAACCTTGCATGGCCTTCAAAGTGGTAATCACATTCTTGGGCTAACCGATATTAAGTTCTCCAAAGATCGTGTGTGTAGGTCTTGCGTTCTAGGCAAGCAACATGGAGAAGCCCATCCACAAAAGATGCATATTACCACCTCCAAGATTCTCGAGCTTATTCACTTGGACCTTTTTGGTCCTCTATCTTATGATAGTCTTGGAGGCAAGAAGTATTGCTTGGTGATTTTTGATGACTATTCAAGATACACATGGGTCTATTTCTTCAAGAAGAAGAGTGAGACTCAACAAAGAGTCATTGATTTCATCAACATGGCCCAACGTCAATTTCAAGAGAAGATCATGGTGATTCGAAGTGACAATGGGTCCGAGTTCAAGAACTACACTGTGGAGGGATTTCTTAGTGAAGAGGGGATTGCACATCAATACTCTACCGCATACACCCCTCAACAAAACGGTGTGGCGGAAAGGAAGAACCGGACGCTCATGGATGCGGCAAGGACTATGATTGCGGAGTATGCTTCTCCGTACAACTTTTGGGCCGAAGCCATTGCCACCGCATGCTACATCACCAACCGGGAGTATCTCCGCAAGATCACAAACAAGACCCCATATGAGATTCTCCTCGGCAAGAAGCCGTGCCTTTCATATTTCCGCGTCTTTGGATGCAAGTGCTTCATTCGCAAGAAAGGTAATCGCTTGTCAAAATTCGAAACTAGATCAATTGAGGGCATCTTTGTTGGTTACTCCACAAACTCTCACGGCTATAGAGTCTACAACAAGACCACCGGTCAAGTTGAAGAGTCTAGTGACGTGAAGTTTGATGAGGATAATGGCTCCCAATTGAAGTAAATTGATTCTAATGTTGTAGGTGATGTTCCCATGGAGCTCGCCTTGAGGAGGATGGCAATTGGTGATATCCGTCCTATTGAATAGGACCCTCCTCATGTTGAGCCACCTCAAGATTCATCACCTATCCAAGTTCCTCGAGTGATCCAAGAACAAGCTACGAGCCCTCAACCAAACGAGCAAGTTCAAGAACAAAGTGGTCCCATTGTTGAACAAGATCATCCCATTATTGATCAAGTCCAACCCAATGATACGAGACATGATGTTCAAGAACAAGCTCATGATGGTGCACAAGACCAAGAACAACTTCATGATCAAGAACAAGTTCAAGATCAAGGTGGTGCACATGACTCCCATGATGAAGGTGATGATCAAGCTACATCTCAAGAAAGTTCAGAGGAAGTCAAAGCAAGAAGAGCAATGAGAAGAGAACGAGACCTCGTCCTCAAAGAACATACTTTGGATATAGTCCTCGGAGATGTTAGAGGCAAGGTCGTCACAAGAAAGCAATTGGCAAGCTTTAGCACCAATCATGCTTTTGTATCCTTCATCGAGCACAAGAAAGTATATGAAGCCCTCGAAGATCATGATTGGGTGGAGGCCATGCATGAGGAGCTAAACAATTTCAAGCGCAACAACGTGTGGAAGTTGGTGCCAAGGCCAAAAGATTGCAAGAACTTCATCGGCACCAAGTGGGTATTCAAGAACAAGCAAGATTCGAACGGCATTGTCATTCAAAACAAGGCAAGATTGGTGGCGCAAGGCTTCTCTCAAGTCGAAGGTGTTGATTTGGTGAAACCTTTGCTCCCGTTGCTCGCCTTGAGTCTATTCGCATCTTGCTTGCATATGCATCTCATCATAACTTTAAACTACAACAAATGGATGTTAAAAGTGCTTTCTTAACGGTCCAATTAATGAGTTGGTATATGTGAAGCAACCTCCCGGGTTTGAAGACCCCAAGTATCCCGATCATGTCTATAAGCTCGAGAAGGCACTCTATGGCCTAAAGCAAGCCCCACGTGCGTGGTATGAGCACCTTCGCGAGTTTCTAGTCGATCGTGGATTTCAAGTGGGTATCATAGAACCTTTTCATATGCCAACTCTATGTTGATGATATCATATTTGGTTCTACTAACAATGCTTTCAATGATGAGTTTGCCAAGCTTATGACTAGCAAGTTTGAGATGTCTATGATGGGGGAGTTGGAGTTCTTCCTAGGTTTTGAAGTGCAGCAATATAGGGAAGGCACCTTCATCAAGCAAGCCAAATATACCCAAGACATGCTCAAGCGATTCAACTTGGCGGGAGCCACGATTAGCAAGACCCCAATGTCCACAAAACATGATCTCCACACCGACACCGAGGGTAAAGATGTTGATCAAAAGCTTTACCGTTCTATGATTGGTTCTTTGCTCTATCTTTGTGCATCTAGACCGGATATCATGTTTAGTGTGGTTAAGTGTGCAATGTATCAAGCTGCTCCTAAGGAAAGCCATATGATGGCGGTTAAGCGCATCCTTCGATATTTAATTCATACCCCGAACTTTGGTCTTTGGTATCCCAAGGGTTCAAGCTTTCATCTCATGGGGTATTCGGACTCGGACTATGCCAGAGAGAAGAAGGATAGGAAGTCCACTTCCGGGGGTTGCCAATTTCTTGGTCGCTCCTTGGTATGTTGGTCTTCCAAGAAGCAAAATTGTGTTGCTCTTTCCATCACCGAAGCCGAGTACATCTCCGCCGTGAGTTGTTGTGCTCAATTGCTTTGGATGAGACAAACCTTGAAGGACTATGGAGTCAACTTCGACAAGGTGCCTATCTTTTATGACAATGAGAGTGCCAGCAAGATCGCCCACAACCCCGTGCTACACTCCAAGACGAAGCATATTGAAGTGCGTCACCACTTCATCCGGGAGCACGTGGAGAGGGGCAACATTGACTTGTCTTATGTAGGTACCAAGGATCAACTCGCGGATATCTTCACGAAGGCCCTTGATGAAACAAGATTTCGAGAGTTGAGGAATGAGCTAAATATCATTGATGCGAGTAACTTTGCTTGACCGCCTTGCACAACTACCCATAGTAGACATAGTAACTAGTTTGGATGTAGGCATAGTTTTAGGGGGAGTGTAGCTCAATTCATGAGTCAATGCTACCCCGATGATGCCCATATAGACAATTCGTGCTTCATCGGTCACTTTTGGTGACACTTTGTGCTTAAACGATGAGTATTGGCCTTGAACCCAAGATACATCTTCGCGGTTCTAGGTTGATAATTACTCATACATGGTGGCTACGGCCACCGCCCTCCTCCCTATGAGGAGTTGGTTCTTATTTGGCTCTTATTGGATTTTTTAGATCCCTTTTGCGTTTTAGGGGAAGCACTCAACTTTGGCCTCTCAACTTTGTTTTTTGCAAATTGAGTATCTTCCCTTCCTCAGCTACCTGTCTATCCCAAGCCAAAAATCTTATCCCAAAAGACCTCTCTCTAAAAATGCTTTTTTATTTCGTGTTCTCGGTAAATTATGGTCGGAATCGGCGGTACCACCGCTGGGCGTGGCGGTTCTACCGCTTATCCCAGCTGCGATACCACCAGGCCCTGGTACTACCGGCCAAGATGGCAGTACTACCGCTGCGGGTTTTTTATACCCAGCAGCGCCGTAGCATCCCAACCTGCCCGCTCCGTATTAGGAGCGGTACTACCGCTGGAACGAGTGGTACTACCGCTGCGCGGATCTCGCTCGGGAAAAGGGCACGGGGGGACGGGGTGAAAGTCAAACCTTTCACTTTCCCCATCTCCCCCAACCTTTCTACCTCAGATCCGCCGCCGCCGGCCATCTTCTCCGCCGGGAAGGAGCTTCTCCGGCCAAGGGCTTCGACCCTCTTGCTCCGGACTCGCTCATGCACGTCAACCCTCCCTCGTTCTCTCGCCATGAGTACTGGTACGCCCTCTTGATGACCCACAAGTATAAGGGGTGTATCATAGTACTTTCGATAAATAAAAGTTTCGAACCCAACGAGGAGCAGAAGGTGTTGACAAGTAGTTTTGATCAAGGATTCACTGTAAATACTAGCAGACAAGTTTTTAGGGGTTTTTGATATAGTAGATAAATGAAATACAAGTAAATAAAAGACAGTAATAATAATTGCAGCAAGTGGCCCAATCCTTTTTAGCACAAAGGACAAGCCGGTTTGTTTACTTATGATGGCAAAATGTTCTTGAGGACACATGGGAATTTCGTCAAGTGCTTTCGCTTCATACAGTTGATTAATCTTTATTGTTTTGATAAGTGTTGTGTGGGTGAACCTATGCTAATGCACTGCCCTAATTTGGACTAATACATACTTGTGATTAAACCCCTTGCAAGCATCCGCGTTACAATAAAGTAAGTAAGATAAATCTAACCACAGCCTTAATCTCTGAGATCCTTCACTCCCTCGTGCATCGGTTTACCAACGGAGGTTTAGGTTTCTGTCACTCCAGCAACCCCACAATTAGTAGCCGAATACACAATGCATTCCCCTAGGCCCATAAAGGTGAAGTGTCATGTAGTCGACGTTCACATGACACCACTAGAAGAATAACACCACAACTTAAATATCAAACCATTAAATATTACTCAACATAATTTCACTACTAACATCATGACTTCTCCCATGTCCTCAAGAACTAAACGAACTACTCACAAGACATCATATGGATCATGATCAGAGGTGATATAATGATGAATAACAATCTGGACATAAACCTTAATTCACCGATAAAACTTAATAGCATCAACCACAAGGAGTAATTAACACCGAGGAAAGTTTCCCCTATGAACTAGACAAAGTACAGCCCTAGATGTTACAGCGGAACGAAGTGGAGCGGTGGAGATGATGGTGACGGCGGTGGAGATGGTGATGATGATGATCCCGATGAAGTCCAGCGTGATGCGGTGACGATGGCGATGATTTCCCCCCCCGGGAAGGAATTTCCCGGCAGATTTCTCCCTGCCGGAGAGCTTTTTCTCTCTCTGTGGTTTCCGCCTCGTGGCGGCGGCGAAATATTTTCTCTCGCCCCCCGTGTCTTAGGGTTTCTCGGGGTAGAAATACGAAGGGTGAGCATCAGAGGTGGGCCAGGGCGGCCACACCATGCCCCGGCGCGGCCATGGTGGGCCCCGCGCCGTGGGGTGGTGTGGGCCCTCGTGGCCCATCTCAGCCTCCCCTTTTGGCTGGCTCCGGCATCTGATAAAATAGGAACGTCTGTATATTTTCCGTGAATTGTCGATCTTCAGAAATAGGGTGTCTTGACGATGCTTTTCCAGCTGAATCCTGACTCCGGCAGTTAATTCTCCAATAATCATCAAACATGCAAATAAGATAAAATAACATAAGTATTATATCCAAATATGAAATATATCAATGAATAGCAGTAAATTATGATATAAAATGGTGATGCAAAATGGACGTATCAACTCCCCCCAAGCTTAGACCTCGCTTGTCCCCAAGCGAAAGCTGAGCTCAGTAAACAAGACCACAGGTTTATGGAGTGAAGCGTCGATAATAAAGAATATGGACAAGAAGCATCAACATTTATCAATACACTAATCTTCTTAGACAACAACTTCCCCTCATATAACTTAACTTGAAATGAGTAATGGAAATCACAATGAAGGTGCATAAAGAAAATCATAGTTTGGTGATGGCAAACTTCGTTCTTGGTCAGAGAACAATTAACAGATTGTACTTATCTTTCGAGTGGAGTCCTTATATTGGAGCTATATTGCAGAACTTACATGCTCAACCATCACAATTTCCTTACAGTCATTGATAACTTTCAAAGTTATATTCCTTCAGATAAAAGACTTTGTGCTAAACGAGGAAGGATAAAAAACATGATTGAAAATATCAATATATAGATGGTTGAATCACAACAACTCAAATGCTTGCTTAAGAAAGAAGGGAATAGGTTTACTGACTCAACCTAAAAGTAAAAGAAAGGCCCTTCGCAGAGGGAAGCAGGGATTAAATCATGTGCTAGAGCTTTTTAAGTTTTTGAAATCATAAAGAGAGCAAAATATAAGTTTTCGAGTGGTGTATGAGAATTGTCAACGAATGGCAATGGGTGAAAACAATATCTCTCTTGTCAACCAGACTTTCAAGAGCGGCTCCCATGAAGGACGTTATTTCTACCAGCAAGGCAGATCATCCCTCTTTTCTCTTTTGTTTACACATGCAGATATTTCACTGGTATCATTGCTTGTCTGATAAATCAGGGCAAAAATGTGAAGAGAATTAAGCGGTTAAAGTTGTAATTAATTGGGACTGGGCACCCCATTTGCCAGCTCTTTTTGCAAAATTAGCAGATAAGCGGATGTATATGCCACTAGTCTGGTGGTGAAAGTCTGTCTGACAAGCTAAATAAAGAATAACCCACGTACTTCCTCATGAGCTAATAAGCAGTGACACAAATAAGGAGTAATGTTTTTGAATAGTTTAAAGGTAGCACATGAAGTATTTACTTGGAGTGGCAAGGAAATACCACATATAGGTAGTTATGGTGGACACAGATGGCACGGGTTTTGGCTCAAGGTTTGGATGCACGAGAAGCATTCCCTCTCAGTACGGCTTTAGGCTAGCAAGGCTGGGTAGCAAGCATAAGAGTTGAGGGATACAAACAAATATAAATGTAATAGAAACAATCATGCAATCTTCCTTGTAGGCACAAATAATTTTAACTTAAGAATACTAAGCTCATGAGCCAACAAGAAAGAAAGATAATGAGATAATATATCTACATGTAATCCTCTCTTTTCTACTTAAGCCTCAAAGTATTGTTGCTACTGACCAATGCTAAGTTTGCCAAAAC
Source organism: Poa pratensis (assembly GCA_947311845.1). Classification (NCBI taxonomy): domain Eukaryota; kingdom Viridiplantae; phylum Streptophyta; class Magnoliopsida; order Poales; family Poaceae; genus Poa; species Poa pratensis. The sequence goes on along the minus strand of CAMZMU010000033.1, from coordinate 20,823,374 downwards.
CAAATAGATTTACTTGATGCTCCCAAAGTGATGCCAATACTAACAACAAGATCCTTCATATGACAGAAATTGCAAACTAAAATAAAGTGTGCAGAAAGTAAATGATAAAACTTCTCATTAATATTCTAAACAGGCACACTCACACCAACGGATACATGGATAACTAAAAGAGTGACACTCCACATTGCAAACCATCTTATAAGATAACTTCTCTACTCATGATATGACCACGGAATAGTAAAAACAAAAAGATAAAGATGATACTAGGCACTCCCCCAAGCTTGGAACAAACCAAGGGAGTGCCATTACCCCTTGACGATTTAAACTTGATCCCTTGATGGTGACTGAGACTCTTCATCATCAAATTTCCAAGGTAGAGGCTCCCCATCAGCGAAGGATGATTTGGTCTCCATAAACCTGAAACTCGCAGCAGAACTCATGCGTTTGAACCTAGCTTCATACTCACAGTTTTGGTTTTGGAGATCATAGATTTGTGCTTGCAATTTGGACGTGGTTTCACTGAGTATGAAGATATCATCCCATAGCTTGCTAGTCTCCTTCTTGTGTTCAGCAATAAGCTCATTAATAATCTTGTGGTTGATCTCCACTCCGCGCTCTATCATCTTCTGGTATCGGAAAACTTCATGCTCTACTTCTTCTAGTCTGGCCTTCACGTCCCCTTCAGCCTTGGGTCCCCTAACATCTTCTTGAACAAGGGCTCCATCCACGAGCCGCATCTCTTGTGGGTGCTGCTTCAACTCGTTGATGTATGGGTTGACGACGTTCTTGAAGAAGGTATCCTTCGGAGCCCCAAACGAAGACATCGTTCTAATCTTGGAGCTAACCCTGGCAGAAACAGCTCGAAACGAAAACACGACGAGAAAACGATATACGGACCTCGGGGGATCCGGAGAATTATATAGCGAAAAGTTTAACAACAAAAGGAAAGTCCAGGTCGAAACTGGGTCGGAGACGGGCTCCGAGGCGCCCACACCATGCCCCGGCGCGGCCAAGGTGGGGCCCGCGCGTGGGGTGGTGTGGTGCCCTCGGGCACCGTTTCCTCCCCTTTTTCGGCTCGTAATTTTCCATATTTAATAAAAACGATAAAAATATAAGTTGGGAAGTCGAACGCGAACTTTTCTTACCAAAACTGTTACCTATTCGAAAACGACTCTGCAGTTTCCTGAATTTGACTTTTAATGAAATCTTCCGGAGTCACTACTTGAATAATGTCAACATCTTCGTTATAAGAATCTCCAGAAATATAATGTTTGAGTCTTTGACCATTAACCACTTGAGGTTTGTCACCATCAAGCGAAGTAATTTTTATTGCACCTGAACGGTAAACCTCTGCAACAACATAAGGTCCTTCCCATTTTGAAAGTAATTTTCCTGCAAAAAATCTGAGACGAGACCTATACAATAGAACTTTCTCACCAACGTTAAATTCTCTCTTTAGGATTCTCCTATCATGCCATTGTTTCACTTTCTCTTTAAAGAGTCTAGCATTTTCATAAGCTTCACTTCTCCATTCATCTAAAGAACTCAAGTCAAGTAACCTCTTTTTACCAGCAAGTTTAAAATCTCTATTAAGTTCTTTAACTGCCCAATAAGCTTTATGTTCTAATTCTAAAGGCAAATGACAGGCTTTTCCATAAACCATTTTATAAGGAGACATACCCATAGGATTTTTATAAGCAGTTCTATAAGCCCATAAAGCATCATTAAGCTTCCTAGCCCAATTTTTCTAGATTTATTAACAGTCTTTTGCAAAATAGATTTAATCTCTCTATTTGATAATTCTACTTGACCACTTGTTTGAGGATGATAAGGTGAAGAAATTCTATGATTAACATCATATTTAGCAAGGGTTTTTCTAAAAGCACCATGAATAAAATGAGAACCACCATCAGTCATAAGATATCTAGGCACACCAAACCTAGGAAAATAATATCTTTAAGCATTTTTAACGATGTTTCTCCATCAGCACTAGAGGTTGGTATAGCTTCTACCCATTTAGTAACATAATCAACAGCAACAAGTATATGAGTATAACCATCGAAGGAGGAAAAGGACCCATAAAGTCAAATCCCCAACAATCAAAAGGTTCAATAACAAGAGAATAATTCATGGGCATTTCATTACGTCTAGTTATATTACCAACTCTTTGACATTCATCACATGATAAAATGAATTTTCTTGCATCTTTAAAAAGAGTAGGCCAATAAAAACCTGATTGTAGAACCTTTTGTGCAGTTCTATCTCCAGCGTGATGTCCTCCATAAGCACTTCCATGGCATTTTCTTAATATCTCTTTTTGTTCAAATTCTGGAACACATCTTCGCATAATACCATCCACTCCTTCTTTATATAAGTGTGGGTCATCCCAAAAATAATGCCTCAAGTCATAAAAGAATTTCTTCTTTGTTGAGCTGTAAAGGTTGGAGGCAAATACTTGGCAACAATAAAGTTAGCGTAATCAGCATACCAAGGACTCTCTCGCGAGCTTACCTTTATCGCAGCCAATTGTTCATTTGGAAAACTATCATTAACAGGAACAGGATCATAAGAAATGTTTTCCAATCTAGACAAGTTATCAGCGACAGGATTTTCAGCCCTTTCCTATCTACAATGTGCAAATCAAATTCTTGTAATAAAAGCACCCATCTTATAAGTCTAGGCTTAGCATCTTTCTTTTCCATAAGGTATCTAATAGCAGCATGATCGGTATGGATAGTAACTTTCGAATCAACAATATAAGGTCTAAACTTATCACAAGCAAAAACTACTGCTAAAAACTCTTTTTCAGTAGTAGCATAATTCTTTTGAGCAGCATCAAGAGTCTTACTAGCATAATGAATAACATTCAACTTCTTATCTATTCGCTGTCCAAGAACAGCACCTACAGCAAAATCACTAGCATCACACATAATTTCAAAAGGTAAAGTCCAATCAGGAGGCTGAACAACAGGAGCAGTGATTAAAGCCTTTTTTAGAATCTCAAAAGCTTCTTACAATCATCATCAAAAACAAAAGGTACATCTTTTTGGAGAAGATTAGTAAGAGGTTTTGAAATTTTAGAGAAATCTTTAATAAACCTCTATAGAAACCAGCATGACCAAGAATACCTTTAACATCCCTGGGACAGGGCATTTTCTCAATTGCTTCAACTTTAGCTCTGTCCACTTCAATACCTCTTTCAGAAATTTTATGTCCCAGAACAATCCCTTCATTAACCATAAAGTGACATTTCTCCCAATTAAGAACAAGATTAGTTTCCTCACATCTCTGCAAAACTTTATCAAGATTGTGCAAGCAGTTATCAAAAGAAGTTCCATAGACGGAAAAATCGTCCATGAATACTTCCACAATTTCTTCACAAAAACCATGAAAAATGGCAGACATGCATCTTTGAAATGTAGCAGGAGCATTACACAAACCAAAAGGCATACGCCTATAAGCATAAGTTCCATAAGGACAAGTAAAAGTAGTTTTCTCTTGATCTTTCTTTCTAACAGCAATTTGTGAAAATCCAGAATAACCATCAAGAAAGCAAAAATGAGTTTTCTTAGACAATCGTTCTAACATTTGATCAATAAAAGGTAAAGGATAGTGATCTTTCTTAGTAACTTTATTAACTTTTCGAAAATCAATGCACATCCTATACCAACAACTACTCTTTGAGGAATAAGTTCATCATTTTCATTTGGCACAACAGTAACTCCTCCTTTCTTAGGAACACAGTGCACAGGCTTACCCATCTACTATCAGCAATAGGATAAATTATACCAGCATCAAGGAGTTTTAATACCTCATTTCTTACCACTTCCTTCATCTTAGGAATTAGACGACGTTGATGCTCAACAACAGGTTTTGCATCATCTTCCATGTTGATGGCGTGTTGACATATAGCAGGAGAAATCCCTTTAAATCATCCAGGGTATATCCAATAGCTCCTCGATGTTTCTTCAATACATCTAGTAACCTTGCCTCTTCATTACCTGAAAGTTGAGAACTAATAATAACAGGATATGTTTTCTTATCATCAATATGAGCATATTTAAGATTAGCAGGTAAAGGTTTCAAATCGAAAACAGGATCCTCTTTTGGAGGTGGAGAGGTACCCAAGTCCTCCACCGGTAAATTATGTTTAAGTATTACTGGTTGACGAAGAAGAATATTATCAATCTCATTTCTCTCTTCCATAAATTCCTCACTTTCGTGTTCCTCCATGTATTGCTGCAAAGCATTGTTAGGAGCAAGAGCAATAGCAGCGAGTTGTTCAACTCGAATCTTCATTAGGTAATTCGGTTTCATAAGGATTTTTAGCGAACTTAGAAAAATTAAACTCATAAGATTCTCCACCAAATTTAGTATAAATCTTCTCTTTCTTACAATCTATAACAGCTCCACAAGTGTTTAAGAAAGGTCTACCAAAAATAATTGGACAAGTTTTACTAGCTGCTGAACCAAGTACTAGAAAATCAGCAGGGTATTTAGTCTTACCACATAAAACCTCCACATCTCTAACAATACCAATCGGAGAAATTGTTTCTCTATTAGCAAGCTGAATAACCACATCAATTTCTTCAAGTTCACAAGAACCAATTTCATGCATGATTTCTCTATAAAGTTCATAAGGTATAGCACTTGAACTTGCACCAATATCACATAAACCATAATAGCAATGTTCTCCTATCCTAACTGAGAGCACAGGAACACTTGTTTTCCTAGATTTACTAGGATGTGAAACAATATTAGAAGCATCTTCACAGAAGATAATATGTTCTCCTTCTACACTCTCGGTGACAAGGTCCTTTACTATTGCTATTACAGGCTCAACAGTTATTTGTTCATCAGGTTTTACAGCTTTCTTTGTACTCTTGTTAACCACACTAGCTATCATAGAATGTTCCTTTACTTTAACAGGAAAAGGTATTCTTTCAATATAAGGTTCAGGCAAAATGTGATCAACAGTATGAACTTCAATATTTTTAACAATGGCCGAACTAGCTTTATCTTTATAAGGTTCATGATATTTATTCAAATCCTTCTTAGGCACATCAAGATAAGAGGCAAAAGCTTTGTAATAATTTGCAACAACTTGAGAATCAAGACCATAAACAGCACTAACATTACGAAAATCATCAGTCTCCATAAAAGATTTAATGCATTCATAATCATAATTTATACCTGACTTTCTACCTTTGTCGTTCTCCCATCCTTCAGTATTTTCCTGAATACGGTCAAGAAGGTCCCATTTAACTTCTTCTTCAGTACGAGTGAATGATCCAGAACAAGAGGCATCCAATAAATCCTTATCATGAAGAGAAAGCCTTGCATAAAAATTATTGATAACAATATTACTTGGGAGCTCATGAATGGGACATTTGAGCATTAGTGACTTCAATCTCCCCCACGCTTGGGCAATACTTTCTCCATCATGAGGCCAAAAATTATATATAAGATTTCGATCTTGATGAATCTCACTAGGAGGATAGAATTTAGAATAAAAGAGAGGTACAATTTCCTCCCAGCCAATAGATCGGCCATTCTTCAGCATCTTATACCATTCCGCAGCTCTGCCCTTCAGTGATATAGAAATAACTTCCTCTTGACTTCTTCCATTGAAATACCTGCACACTTGAATAACTCGCATAATTCATGTATAAAAAGTAAATGATCACCAGGATGGATGGTTCCATCTCCAACATAGCGGTTATCCATAACACGTTCAACAATTTTCATAGGTATTTTAAATGGATCTAATTCAGCAGGCGGCGGTTCATCTACTACCTTAGCAGTGGCAGTAGCCTTCCCAAATAGGGATTCAAATGGAGATCTCTCCATAATAAAATAAAGCAGCAAGCAGAAATAAAAACAGCACTTACAGTAAAGGTTTCCCTTACCAATTCCACTTACCAATAGCGCTTCACTCCCCGGCAACGGCGCCAGAAAATAGTCTTGATGACCCACAAGTATAGGGGGTGTATCGTAGTACTTTCGATAAATAAGAGTGTCGAACCCAACGAGGAGCAGAAGGTGTTGACAAGTAGTTTTGATCAAGGATTCACTGTAAATACTAGCAGACAAGTTTTTAGGGGTTTTTGATATAGCAGATAAATAAATACAAGTAAATAAAAGACAGTAATAATAATTGCAGCAAGTGGCCCAATCCTTTTTAGCAAAGGACAAGCCGGTTTGTTTACTTATGATGGCAAAATGTTCTTGAGGACACATGGGAATTTCGTCAAGTGCTTTCGCTTCATACAGTTGATTAATCTTTATTGTTTTGATAAGTGTTGTGTGGGTGAACCTATGCTAATGCACTGCCCTAACTTGGACTAATACATACTTGTGATTAAACCCCTTGCAAGCATCCGCGTTACAAGAAAGTAATTAAGATAAATCTAACCACAGCCTTAATCTCTGAGATCCTACACTCCCTCGTGCATCGGTTTACCAACGGGGTTTAGGTTTCTGTCACTCCAGCAACCCCACAATTAGTAGCCGAATACACAATGCATTCCCTAGGCCCATAAAGGTGAAGTGTCATGTAGTCGACGTTCACATGACACCACTAGAAGAATAACACCACAACTTAAATATCAAACCATTAAATATTACTCAACATAATTCCACTACTAACATGACTTCTCCCATGTCCTCAAGAACTAAACGAACTACTCACAAGACATCATATGGATCATGATCAGAGGTGATATAATGATGAATAACAATCTGGACATATACTTAATTCACCGATAAAACTTAATAGCATCAACCACAAGAGTAATTAACACCGGGAAAGTTTCCCCTATGAACTAGACAAAGTACAGCCCTAGATGTTACAGCGGAACGAAGTGGAGCGGTGGAGATGATGGTGACGGCGGTGGAGATTGATGATGATGATCCCGATGAAGTCCAGCGTGATGACGGTGACGATGGCGATGATTTCCCCCCTCCGGGAAGGAATTTCCCCGGCAGATTTCTCCCTGCCGGAGAGCTTTTTCTCTCTCTGTGGTTTCCGCCTCGTGGCGGCGGCGAATATTTTCTCTCCCCCCGTCTTAGGGTTTCTGGGTAGAAATACGCGAAGGGGAGCGTCAGAGGTGGGCCAGGGCGGCCACACCATGCCCCGGCGCGGCCATGGTGGGCCCGCGCCGTGGGGTGGTGTGGGCCCCTCGTGGCCCATCTCAGCCTCCCCTTTTGGCTGGCTCCGGCATCTGATAAAATAGGAATCTGTATATTTTCCATGAATTGTCGATCTTCAGAAATAGGGTGTCTTGACGATGCTTTTCCAGCTGAATCCTGACTCCGGCAGTTAATTCTCCAATAATCATCAAACATGCAAAATAAGATAAAATAACATAAGTATATATCCAAATATGAAATATATCAATGAATAGCAGTAAATTATGATATAAAATGGTGATGCAAAATGGACGTATCACCTCTCCCTCTCTCCAATCTAGGTGATAGATGGAGATGAACTAGTTGGTGTTCCCTTGAGTATTCATGTCGATTGGAGATGGTAGATGTGTTCTGTTGATGTCCTAGAACTCCTGTATAGAAGTCTTGTGCAGATTTTGTGGCTAATTTTGGTATTACCTCTCTAGCATTAGTGGAACAGCTAGGGTTTGTGGAATCACATATGTGGTATCATTTGCCTTGATAACTCCACCTCTTCTAGTTGATATACCACTATCTAGCCTGTTTATCTTCCAAGTCTTCTACTCTAAATGTTCTCCGTCACCACCTGATGACTCCCAAGTGCAAGAGATCTATTGTAGTACCTTTCAATTAGAAAAGGTTGTCGAACCCACGAGGAGCTGAAGGTATTGGTTAGTAAGATTGATAAATAAAACAATAAAAGATGCAAGTGTTTTTGGTATTTTTGGTTGTATAGTTGCAATGCAGAAAATAAACAGTAGCAAGTCAAATCTCTCAAAGAGAGAAAGCCCAATCCTCTTATGTGGCAAGAGGACAAGTTCAAGTGATGTGTAACTTATATGTGGAAAACGTTCCCGAGGGCGGCATGGATATTGCTAGGCATAGAGATTTATTAAACAACTCGTTGAATATCTTGTCAAGTTTTAATCTTCTTTGGACAGAGCCATTATTAGGTATAGCTAAATAAATAAACTACAACCCCTTATGATGGATCATGTGGCCAAGTAAATGACTGCACATGAATTATTAAAACATGAAGTCCCACCATAGCATTACACTCTAAGGTCCCGATACTAATACGCTCATAATATAACTTCATGATTCGGTCCCGGGTTTACATGTCCTCCCAAGTCTCCCTCAATTCATTATACTACGGTGTTCTCCTATGAGCCCATAATGGTGAATTGTTGTGCAGTCGACGTTCGCACAACACCATCATAGAATCACATAAAAGATAAACTCTTGACAAAATACCAACACATGTTATATATAAATCATTGCCAATTCATCCTATGCCCTCAGGAACATATGGGAACTACTCACAACGTGCAAACATGATAATATTCAGTGGCATAAGTGGTACAACACAATCTGAAAATATAACTTCACCACCAAATAATGACAAGTACTCAATCACAAACATGAATAGTAGCACAAAACAAGTATCTAGGGTATAGCAACTCTCAAACTACGAGGGGAACGGAGTGGATCACGGAGATGATGATGGAGATGGTGCTGGTCTTGATGATGGTGATGATGCAGAGGCCTCCTCCCACGCCAAGGAGGAGAGGTGATGACGATGACGATGATTTCCCCCTTCTCCGGAGCTCCGGAGCAGCAGGATCTGATCCCCTCAGAGGGAATCAGGAGTTTCGCCGCCGCCGCGGCCTCGGATGGACTTGGAAAAATTAGGGCGTAACTTTTCGGGGAGGACGAAGCCGTCGATAAAAAGCCCCAGGCGAGGAGGTGCCCGAGGCCCCACTTGGTGGGTCCCACGCGGCCAGGTACTTGGGCCGCGTGGGCCCACCCTTTTGGGCCTCGTGGCTCTCCTCTCTTCGGTCTTCTTCCCTCTGCCTTTCTCTCGAGGAAAAACCAGCTGTGTATTTTCCCTTTTATTATTGAGTCCCTGTAGCTCCTGAAACATTAAAAACAAGAAAAGGAGGTTTTCTGCCTCCCAGAAATTAAATACCAAAAATAGGGACTTTGTATGAAAGTCTCATAAATCATCTAAAACATGCAAAAACAATGATATAACAATGCAAATAACATTCTAATATGATACTAAGAGTTGTATAAATGATGATATAAAATGCACGTATCAACTCCCCCAAGCTTAAACCTTTACTCGTCCTCGAGTGAGTAAGGACATAGATCATTACATGCATCAATGGACTTATGGCTGATAAATAAATACGAGCATTGTATCATCATCACATTCGGTTGCAATGTAAGATTAATGAACTAAAACTCATACACATGAGGACAACATAAGTAGAAGCTCTAGCAATCACCCCTTACTTTTGAAAGCAAATTACCATTGTATGTTGGACAATTGAATCATACTATCTTTCACATGCTTTTGTTCTATAATGGACATAGAGTATTGATGAAAATCTGAATATAAAAGGTGGACACTTTGGAAAGATATATATGAGTAGAGGTAAAGCATGAATAAATTTCATCTAACTTTTGAACTTCTCTACTTAAGTCAATGATTGTAATATGGTAATCCTTGGAGTCAAGCTCTCATTCACCTATCATAGCATCTTGAATGATTAAGTTTAAAGTGAAAGCAATACGAGTAGTGTGCTTGAGAAAGTACAGGTTGAAAGTCTCATGCCCCTTGAATACAAGTACCTACTCCATGTGCTACTCAACTTGGAAAACAAAGCAAGTTCAAGTTAAATATCATTGTAAGTAATAATAGTATCATTAAGAGCGTCAACTGGGGTACCTCTTGTCCCAGGATATGGAACAAGCCCATATCAAAATGACAAAACAAACAAACATAATGAACAATCTCAACACCGTTTTTATTACCATTGGATAGCTTTTTATTGTAAGGTGTATCACAGAAGGTTCACCATAGCATGTAAGTAAATTTCCACCATGAATGATGCATGGCTTAGATTAGCGGCCCAGGCATCTCTCTAACCATTTATACAAACTCATTTAAACTCACTTCATTTCCTCATTTATTTCACCCATGGTAAGCATCCATAAACAAAAGTACATGATATCAACTAAATGAGATGATGTGCAATGTTGAAAGCTTTCCATGTGACAGCACATATGAGCTAACTCTCAACCAAAGACATTTGTCAAGTCCACAACTTCATAATTTTAATCACAACGGGTCATATTTTATTTATGCAATGAAAGTAAAGTGTGCATCAAGTTCGAGAGAGCTATATCACCAACTTTTCCCACAACAATTAACAACATAAGAATTTTCATTCAGAGGTATAGATAACACAAATATCATGATTGACATACTCGGAATAGCATAAAGCTAATAGGTAGATATGTGGACTCATTGGAAAAAAACTTTGGTTGAAGGTGTTGGAAACAAGTTGTTGCTTGTTGGAATTTTTGGGCTAGCAAGAGGGAGAAAGTTGACCATCTAAATGCATGCATGAGTGTCCATAGAACTAACCATTCTCTTTACTCATTTTATAATGGGGTGATTCTACAATTATCCAACACACTCAAGTTAATTAGGTTCAAGGCAAGATGTGACTGAAACTTCTAAATATGCCACGCTCATTTGCATGAGTGTTACCCATAAATCTCCAAGCAAGGGAATCATGGATGACACCATACTTTCATATTCATTGATAAACCACAAGATAAAGATACATGATAATGCTCCATGAGCTCACACACGCCTAAGAGATATGATAACTAAACGATAAAAGTAAAACACACCATGACTAGATAGATATGATAAACTAGTAGAGATAAAGACTAGGTGGAACTCCCCCAAGCTTGACGTTCTGCAAGAGCCTTCTTTGCTGCGGCCTCCTCCTTCTCATCTCCTCCTCGTCAGGCTTGTAGTCTTCATCATCCGAGTAGTCCTTCCTCTTACTATTCCTTCTCCATATGGACGTGGGGATGTTGCCCTCGAGCTCATCATCATCATCGTCCATGGAGGAGCATTGGAAGGAGTCTCCCGAAGACATAGCTAAAAACCTGACAGGCAGAAACAGCAAACGCAAAGATCGCTCGAGAACGCTCGGTGCGAGATTAGATCAACGAAAAGGGTATATATTGACGGTTTTTAGGTCAAGACGAAGCGTCGGAGTCGAAAACAAGACGGAATGGGACTCCGAGGGGCAAAAGGAGTGGTCCCACGCGGCCCAAGATTCTGGCCGCGTGGGACCCCTTGTTTCCTTCCTCTGGTCTCTGCTTCGTCCAGTTTTCTTGTCCCACACGTTAATTTCCATAAAAAATTACTTCCGTAAAATTTTACGCGATTCCGAGAAACTTTCTAACACAAATGTTACTTATTATTGATTTTGGGTTTCTGAAACTGCAAAATTCTTCGCAATTACCTCCTCTGGTGTCTTTAAATTCAACTCCTCCACCTTTCCGACGAAGCTCTTTCCTGCAATATAATGTTTAAGGCGTTGTCCATTGACTACATGAGGTTTACCTTTCATATCACCGTGAAGACGGATAGCTCCTGAACGGTACACCTCCTGTATCACTAATGGTCCCTGCCACTTTGAAGCTAACTTTCCTGCAAAAAACTTGAAACGGAATTGTACAATAAAACTTGATCACCTACTTTGAATTCTTTTCTCTTAATTTTCTTGTCATGCCAAATTTTAACTTTCTCTTTAAACATTCTACCACTTTCATAAGCTTCGTTTCTCCATTCATCAGTAGGTTTAAATCAAGAATTCTCTTCTCTCCAGCAGTCTTAAAATCAAAGTTCAATTGTTTAATAGCCCATCTAGCATTATGTTCTAATTCAACAGGTAAATGACAAGCTTTTCCATAAACCATTCTATAAGGAGACATTCCCATAGGATTTTTAAAAGCAGTTCTATAAGCCCATAATGCATCATTAATTTTAGTTGGCCAATCAGATCTAGACTTATTCACTGTCTTCTCCAAAATGAGTTTAATTTCCCTATTACTTAATTCAACTTGTCCACTTGTTTGAGGGTGATAGGGAGATGCAATTCTATGGTTAACATCATATTTTGCCAATGTTTTTCTAAGAATACCATGCAAGAAATGAGAACCACCATCAGTAATTAAAAACCTAGGAACACCAAACCTGGGGAAAATGATGTCCTTAAGCATCGTCATTGCTGTGGCATGATCTGCACTCTTGGTTGGAATTGCTTCCACCCACTTTGTAACATAATCCACTGCAACCAAAATGTGAGTATGCTTTGTCTTTGACTCTGGGAAAGGCCCATAAAGTCAAAGCCCCAAACATCAAATGGCTCAAGTGGCAAAGAATAATTCATAGGCATTTCATTTCTCCTACCAATATTTCCTACTCTTTGACATTTATCACAAGATTTAACATATTCAGCACAATCCTTAAATAAAGTAGGCCAATAGAAACCAGATTGTAATACCTTTGCACCTGTACGATCTCCTGCATGATGCCCTCCATAAGGACTGTCATGACAATCTCTTATAATAGCCTGTTGTTCATGCTCAGGTACACAACGTCTAATAATACCATCCACACTTTTCTTATAAAGGAAAGGATCATCCCAAAAATAATGTCTAAGATCATAAAAGAATTTCTTTCTTTGTTGAAAAGTGAAGTGTGGAGGTAGAACCTTACCAACAATAAAATTTGCATAGTTGGCAAACCATGGTGATGCAACTTTAGCACTAGAAACATTAACAATTGCAAGTTGTTCATTAACAAAGCTATCATTAATAGGAATAGGATCATCAGGTATATTTTCCATTCTAGAAAGATGATCAGCTACTTGATTATCTTCCCCTTTCCTATCAACAATGTGTAAATCAAATTCTTGCAATAGAAGTACCCATCTTATTAATCTAGGCTTAGCATCTTTCTTATGCATTAAGTATTTAATGGCAGAATGATCAGTATGCAATGTGACTTTCGAATCAGTAATATAAGGTCTAAACTTGTCACAAGCAAATAGCACTGCTAAAAATTCTTTTTCAGTTGTGGCATAATTCCTTTGAGCAGCATCAAGTGTTCTACTAGCATAATAAATGACATTCAGTTTCTTATCAACACGTTGGCCCAAAACAGCCCCAACTGCATAATCACTAGCATCACACATAATTTCAAAAGGCAATTTCCAATCAGGAGGTTGAATAATAGGAGCACTTATTAAAGCATTCTTCAAAATATTAAAGGACTCAATGCAATCATCATTAAAAGAGAAAGGAACATCCTTTTGCAAAAGATTGGTTAGGGGTTTTGATATTTTGGAGAAATCTTTAATAAACCTACGATAAAAACCTGCATGCCCAAGAAAACTTCTTATACCTTTGATGTCCCTTGGGTATGGCAGCTTTTCAATAGCTTCTATCTTTGCTGGGTCAACTTCTATTCCTTTTCCAGAAATCTTATGCCCAAGAACAATACCTTCAGTAACCATGAAGTGACACTTCTCCCAGTTTAAAACTAAGTGTTGGTCTTCACAACGCTGCAAAACTTTGTTAAGGTTGAACAAGCAATTATCGAAGGAAGTACCATACACAGAAAAATCATCCATAAAGACTTCCATTATCTTTTCAATATAATCAGCAAATATAGCATTCATGCATCTTTGAAAAGTAGCAGGAGCATTACATAACCGAATGGCATTCTCCTATAAGCAAATGTACCATATGGGCAAGTAAAAGTGGTCTTTTCTTGATCATCCTTATGGACAGGAATTTGTGAGAAACCTGAATAACCATCTAAATAACAAAAGTGAGAGTGTTTAGATAACCTTTCTAACATTTGATCAATAAATGGCAATGGGTAATGATCTTTACGAGTTGCTTTATTTAACTTCCTGAAATCAATACACATCCTATAACCAACAACAGTACGTTGAGCCACAAGTTCATCCTCATCATTTGGAACAACAGTCATTCCACCCTTTTTAGGAACACAATGAACAGGACTAACCCACTTACTATCAGCTATGGGATAAATGATACCAGCTTCAATAAGTCTTATTACCTCTTTCCTTACCACTTCCTTCATTTTTGGATGGAGACGGCGTTGATAATCAACAACAGGTTTTGCATCCTCTTCCAAATTAATTTTATGCATACATAGAGCTGGGCTTATACCTTTAAGATCATCAAGAGAGTATCCAATGGCTGGTCGGTGAGCTTTAAGCACATCAAGTAATTTCTCTTCTTCTTCAGCTGAAAGGTTAGCACTAATAATGACAGGATATATGCTCTTCTCATCCAAATATGCATATTTCAGATTTGTAGGCAAAGGTTTTAATTCAAAGCTAGGATCCCCTTTAGGTGGTGGTAGCACTCCTAAATTATCAGGTGGGATATGCAATTGTAATTGTGGTGGTTGTTGCCATAATATTTGTTCTAAAGCATCCTTTTCCTCATTATTAAATGGTTCATCTTGATTAAGCATATAACGTTCTACAACATCTGTTGAAGCTACAGCTATATGTGCAAGAGTTTCAATTATATCTTCAGAAATTGGCTCTTTCACAACATGTTTATCAGCAAATTTGGAAAAGTTGAACTCAAGTTTTTCACCAGCACATTTAATAAACACTTTCTCTTTAGGCAAATTAATTTCAGCACCAACAGTGTTTAAGAAAGGTCTACCAAAAATGATAGGACAAAAAGAATCTTGAGGACAACCAAGCACAATAAAATCAGCAGGATATTTTATTTTGCCAACCAATACTTCAACATCTCTAACAATTCCAAATGGACTAATATAATCTTTATTAGCAAGTTGAATTGTCATACCTGTCTCTTCCATAATGATAGGATCAATATCAGGCTTGATTTCAAGATAAAGAGAATATGGAATGACACTAATACTTGCTCCAATATCACATAGACCATGATAACTTGAAGTCCCAATAGAGCATGATATAACAGGTTTACCAACTTTGGCCGAATTACCTTTGATGCCCTTAGTAGCATCTTCACATAAATAAACATCAACAGGGTCTTCTTCATTTAATTGTTTGATAATTGAAATTTGACTGTTGACTTCCACCTGTTCATAAGGCTGAGAACATCTTCTTTTACTCTTGTTAGTAACGGCAATAAGTAAATTCTCCTTAATTTGGTTTGGATATGGAGGTGGTTCAACATACTCTTCAATTGTCACAGATGACACTGGTTCTGCTGTTTAATAACTTTAGGAACAACAATAGATTGTTTAACAGGTTCAACATAAACTTCAAAACCACTTTGAGGAACACAGATATGCTCAGCAAAACCTTTAGCTATCTCAATTATAACATAAGGATCGAGATTAAAAGTATCTGTGGGGACCCCGGATCAGCTGTCCGAAATTCCCTTGTGCCTACAACATCAGCGATCCCATGATCAGTGTGTCGCTGAGCACAATCAAACTTGTATCGAAAGATCATCCAAAATACCGAATCATAATACTTACTTGATTGAAGTAATACTTCTTCAATAGGTTCGTGCAGCGGAATCACCAAACAACGTGGAGCCCAAGTCATTTGCCAAAACACCTACAGGCAGCTGACTGGGAAGACGGCCTAGATCACAAAGACGTCGACGAACTCTCAATCTTCAGCATACTCCTCATCTTCGGCGTAGGTCTCCTCGTTGAAAATCTGGACATTGGAATATCCAGGGACACAGCCATGAGTACAATTACATACTCGCAAGACCACCACCAGGCTTAAGTTTCCATGGTAATGCAATAAAAGCGTTTTCGAAAACTGGGATAGCTGCTATATATGACTATAGGGCTTAATTTTCGCAAACGATGCTTTTAGACATAGAGAATACAACATCTCTATATCTTTGTTGAGAAAGGCATTTGGAGATATAATTCTCCTTCTTTTATAAATGGCAGAAAACATTTCCACGTTTGAAAACACTTTCTGTAAAACTTTTTCAAGACCCTAGGATAAGGATGCCCTTTTTTTTCTTTTCCGGGTTCCGACTGGTTGACTCCCCGAGACCAACCATCTTCTCCCAAATTCCGTACCTCCCAGGTACCTCCTTGATGTCTCCTTTCTCCTTTGCCGAAAACAGTTTCTTTTAAAACATAAAATGCCCATACGCCTAGATCGGTGGCCTTTCCAACCGTCCATGACCGAGGACTCGGCTATTCGAATAGATTTACACTCTGCAGAGGGGTGCACTTTCACCACATCAAATAGGTCACCGCCGCGGATCATCCCACGGATTGCCAGACGACAATACGTCAAACGTCGGGACACTAATCAAGACTTTTCAGAATGTCCATACTAATACAGAGATACCTCTTCAACTAGGTTGATTCCCCCCGGCACCGTTGAACCCATCCCATGGTGTCCGACCGCCATGACAGGGGACCTAATCGGTGCAACTGGTGGCGAACTTAATCCCACTCTCTTTATGTCCCTCTCTCTTAGGCGACAACCAGTTCAAGGGCCATAGCCACCCCCTAAGCAAATTGAGGTAGCTCCATATTAATACAAACAAGCTTCCGGTCAAGCCCTACCCATGTCAGGTAATGTGGCTGCACGGGTTAATTGTTCGGGCGGCCGCTAGGGCGGTACTTTGTTTTTTTTTCAAAAACATCTCCACCTCCGACTGCTCCCAGCAGCTCGGGTTTTCACAACTCTCCGAATGCTCCCAGCACTTCGGGTTTTCATAAACTCTCCGAATGCTCCCAGCACTTCGGATTTTCATAAACATCTCCATTTGCTCCCAGCACATGGGTTTTATAAAATACTTTCTCGCCGATCGCTCCCAGCGACTCGGGTTTTTTCTTCTGAAAACATTTTACCAAAGACCAGGCTCCCATCCTATAGTCTTGAGATAAAGATATAAGGATATACTACCAGAAAATAATTTTCTTGATGGCACCTTCAGTAGAAGGCTTCTCAAGTAAAGATCTATTTTTATAAACCTATTATATACTAGTAGATATCTTTGGCCAAACAGTCTTTTATAAAATAGTTTTGGGTGGCCAAGTGCCACAGAAGAAATAAAACATGCATTATTTTATTTTGAAAACAAAACATGCTTTAAGAAAATAATAGGATTTCAGTAGGGTATGGTGAGGTGGCTTGCCTTGATCCATGGATTTTCCCTGCTGCTGACAATCAACGAACTCCTCACAATACTCCTCAGTCAGAAATCCCTCCTCGCGAGTTTCTAGCGTCGCAAAGATAAAGGTACAATCAACACATAGCAGGACGATCATATCAACACAACATGTAACTAACAAGAAAGGCAAGCAACACAAACACACTTTATACAATCAGTAACTAAGCAAACTTTTAATGAAAGAAGTTTACTTTTATTTCTTAATTAAGTGGTTAAACAAACAAGCATGACTAAACCATCTTTTATATACTTAGGCATTATTAGCACTTTACAACTAACTTCATTTTAGTTTTACTTAAGCACTAACAGTACTAACATAAAAAAAAGAGTAACAATATTTCAAGAGCTACAGTACCACAACAACAACAACAACAACAAACAATACTAGCACATTTTATATAAGAGGTAATTTAATTTTAGTTTATTTCTTTTCT
The DNA here is from genome assembly GCA_947311845.1 of Poa pratensis. Taxonomy (NCBI): domain Eukaryota; kingdom Viridiplantae; phylum Streptophyta; class Magnoliopsida; order Poales; family Poaceae; genus Poa; species Poa pratensis. The sequence continues at coordinate 20,805,699 of CAMZMU010000033.1, read as the reverse complement.
AGACAGAAAACACTACTTGCAGTGATTAAATCACCTAGGCTGTTATGTTGATCAAACTTTTATGCAAAGCTAGGTACATGTTCTCTATATGTATTAGAAGCTACTGCAATTGGATTTAGTCCAAATTTTAGTTCACAGAAAATTAATTAAATGCTAGAAAACCCTACTGGTCTAAACTACAAACACATGCCAATTCAAAACTAAGCATCACAAACACATGGGGTTAATTTCTACTGAAAGCTACTGTCCTAAGCATTCCAAAACAATTGGATTCACTCAATTTGGATTAACAAAACTCAAGTTATTGACGAAAAAGTGTTTCAGACCAGTGACAACAAAACATTTTTCATGGATACACCAATTAATGTTTTTGAGATCTGCAAGTTGGACATGGTTCTAGACTCATTGCTTTACCACTGTGATTTTTGGTTTGCACAAATTGCAAGTTTAACTATTTTATTTTGAATTAAACTAACAGACCAGAAACTGCTATTTAGAGAAAAGAATAGATCTCCTAAAAAAAACAGAAGCTGGGCCAGATCTGGAGTTGGGCCAAGGGAATAGTGCTGGACGGCCCACGACGGTGCTGGTTCATCTTCTTCCCTGGGACAAACAGCACGAAAATGGCAGGGAAGAATCTTGGTGGAGGGCTCGGGTTTCCTCACCATGGGGTGACTGGGAGTTGGAGGAGAGGCTTCAGGGTGGAGGAGGAGGTCGAGGGTGCCCCGTGGTTGGCAAGGAAGCGGCCGGAGACGTCATGGTTCGCCGGCGCAGGAAGGCCTCGCTTCTTCGGTCGTCCATGGCAGCGGCAGCAGCAGGGATCCTGGAAGGAAAAGAGGGGTAGGGTGAGATAGACCTATGCAAGGAGATCTCAGGGAGACGAAAATGGTGAGAAAAAAGGCTTGTGGCGCCGGCAGGAGTCGTTCTACTCCGCAGGTCACCGAGAGGAAATCTTGTTCTCCTTCACAGCAGAGAGGATGAGCTCGAGCGCCAGTTAGGGGAGTGAGAGAGGGGTTGGAGTGGAGCAGAATGGACGTGGAGTGAGTGGCTGGGGTGGAGTGCTTGCATTTATCCAAGGTGGTGGTCATGGAGGGCTTTTTCGGCCACTAGGGAGAAGAGAGAGGGAGAGGGGCGCTGGGGTTGGGCAAGGGAGACGGTGGAGAGTGTTGAGTGGTTCCTGAGGCCAGCAGGGGCACAGGGATCGACGGTTGTGTCCCCTCTTTGCTCTCCTTCGGTTTTCAAGTAAGAGAGAAGAAAGAGAGAGCTAGGGCAGACAATAGGGGTGATGAGTGGGTATAGGGGGAGGGATAGACTCCTAAACTCGACCAAGCACCGGTGGGAGGGGGTGGTGCATGATTAGGTTCGAGATTTGGGCAGAGGAGGATCTAGGGAGTAATTAGTGTTCTGAATATTTTGATGGCTACAAAATAACACAAGAACAAGATGGTTAACTGCCCCATCAAGGTCTAAAACGGTTTTGTGGTGAAGTACTAACCATGGTGATCACCAGTGTCAACAATGCACGAATGATAGAGAAGGTTTGGATAGTTTTGCAGGGAAGCAAAAACGGAACAAAATAACAGATTCAGAAACTTCAGTTTTAGACAGTGAAAATTCAAGTCCCAGAAAACGGTTATCACGAGGGTAGAAAAACCATCATGGTTGAGCGATCAAAAGGCCATTTGGATCAAGGATAAAGGTATAGGAGTGCTTTAATAACTATGCTGGTCACAAGGGTCAACAATACTGTCATAAAAAGAGGAGTTTGGATGGATGTACAAGGTGATGAAAATGGAATAAAATAACAGGTTCAGAAAACTGTTATTTTGGTGGAACCAAAACCATCATGGATTAAGAATGTTAAAAGCATTCAGAGGTCAACTAAAACATAGGATGATACCTAGGATGACAAGGATGGATGAGGTGGTGGTGCATTTCCAAAATAAACACCACAAAGATAAAGATGATGTTCTAAAGATGCAATCTTTTAACAGAAAAGAAGATAGGTCCAGAAAAGGTTTTGCCAAGTTTTCTTCAAGATTTTGAATAATACAAGCAAATATTTTTGCATAAAAGGGTCACATATAACCATAGGAATGTTGGGTAATTTTACTAAGAATTTTGGAAATACTTTTATTCACAAAATATTTTAAAATCCATTCCTGGCCTTTTGGAAAATAAATTGTAATAAATAAGAAAATGCTTCCAAAACAAATATTTTTAAATTGATATGAAAGGTTATATAATATGGATCACAGAAGTGATTTTTAATAAATAACTCCTTTAAAAAAAAATTGAGATTTCTTTTGAAAACAAGGAAAACATGAGGCTTCTTTTTAGTAGGCACCAAAACATGGAGAGAAAATGGGTTTAATGGCCAAGATAAGAACATTGGCCAGATTAGATGTGAAACACAAGTCATGAGGATGGGAAAGGAAGGTTTGTTTGAGCTCATAATGATTAAGAATTGATTGTAGAAAGATTGCCAAGATAAGAGGGACATAGCCACTAATTTGGAATACCACCAAAAGAACTTTGAATTAAAATGCTAGGGAGTTTCATAATAAACCTCCATAGCTTGATGGAAAGTATAGACAGGGAACAATTGATCCTTGATGGTGTATTGATGGGAGGAGTAAATTTACCACAATGGCCTGTCTCCAAAGTTGGAGGATTTTAATAGCTAGGAAGATAGCTTAAGATAGGATTCTAATATGATCTTTATATATAAGTTCTATTATTTGTAGGTTTCAAATTATCTAAGTCACACACATACTCAGAAACAAACAAGTACAATCATTCCAAGATAAACTTATGAAATGACCACACTTCTAGCAAGTCACAACAAGACAACAAGTTCACTCAAACAATTGTGTTTACAAAGCAATTTCCCAAGTGTTTTTGTGAGTTGGTGATCAAGCAAGATCATGACATTATCACCAAGAGGTAGGGTTCAAGTAGGTTGTGCTCACAAGGTTACTATTAGGTGTTAACAAACACAACCAACAAGGTACCCAAAATCAAACAAAGCAAAAAGGGAAGTGAAACACAAGCATCAGTGAAGCAACTTCAAAAAGTTTTTGTTGCCCCTGATTTTTGGCTATCTAACAACTGTGATTTTCTGGCTTCCCAAAATTGGGGCGTGACAGATTCTTCCCCCCTTAAAAGAATCTCGTCCCGAGATTCCTAAGCGGGTACTAAAAGAGTGCAAGGACAAAGAGAGTGATGCTTCTTCATCATCCGAGGTTGCTGATCTCCAACGGTTTTTGCTTACGGGTAAGGCGCCTGACTCCTCCTGGAAGGCTTTGGTTTTTGCTGATGGTGTCTTCATGGTGGGCGATGCTGACTCGCATTCTTGATGGGTTGACCTTGAATACTCCAGGCTTGGGGTGCAAAGAACAACTTGTCAAAACTTCCTAATAAACTAGTGTATGTCTTCCCCCTTAAAAAGGAACCTTGACGGGTCATGTTGAAGACTGAAGCTGGTGTTGACTTGGAGGTATTGTTTTTCTTGAGTAACCTGAGGACCTCTAACACGGTCGTTCTTCCTTGGTGCTTGAAGTTGGAGTAGTTAACACGCCAAGGGATAGTTGATTCTCGGATGGTCAGAGTTAGGGACACAATACTTGCAGGCCTCGCAGGTTGCGTCAAGTTAGAGACTAGACTCTCTCCAGCTTCTGGTTAGTTGAAGATGCGAAAAGCTTCATGCTGCGTCAAAGCTTGCAGGGTAATTGATGTTGGCACGCTGATGAACGGTCTGGACCAGGCTACTTTGGGGAATGGGTGTAGATCTCCGCCTTTGTCTTCATTTTGTATTTCTGTGAGAATCGTAGTTAGAGATGCATTTAGCTGCACTCTAGCTTCACGGGGCGTCAGGTCTGTAGACTTGAGTAACCTTTAGTTATTACAAGAGAAATGTCAGAATCGTCTATCCACCTCTCTGGTTGCTTGGGGGTTTGTAATGTCGATATGCAGGTGCTTCCCCCCTTTGATTCTTCTTGGTGTGCTGTTGGGTATATATTGTCTTCGCGTTTGCGGATGGTGATTTGCCATTGGTAGCTTATTGGCTGGAGGGCTTCATAAACTACTTTAGTTCTCCTTTCTAACACTTCTTCTCCTTAGCAGGGCTTCGGATGAGGGAAAGTTAGAAAAAAACACTTGTTAGATGTTAATCAAGAGTTAACCAAGGTAAGTTACTGTTGTTAGGTTTATAATTGTTTGGTTCGTGTTGCGAGATACGGCTCACGTATTCTCGGCTTTGGCCTTGAATCTTCAACTCCTTGATGGTGTTTGACATACTAGTTTGAAGCAGAGCATGAAGACCGGTAGCTGATTTGCATGCTAGATTGTAGAATCCTGACTTCCCTGGTTGGAGCTGAGTATCTTCGGTATCTTGCATTTTCCACTAGAAGATGAAATGGTTGAGGCGGAAAAGTTTTTCCGAAAAGCTTCCTAGGTCAGGTTTTTGTTAGGGTGCAAAACTGTAACTAGGGTCATAGGCCAAAAGATTTTGCAAAAAGCGCAAACATGTTTTTCGTCAAGACAAAGTGTGGTTACTTGTGTTGCCAGCAAGGCGTGATTGTGGAACTTCACAAAAAGACATTACACAAACAACACTCAAACAAGGAACAAACACAATCAAAGAACAAGCAAGGTACATTTAGTACCAACGGCGTCTAAAGCTCGGGTAGATGGGTTTAACTCAAGAAGGCAAGTGGGCATATCCTAAGCATCCTATGGGTCTGGGTCAGCCATGTTTGTTGAGGGCTTCGTGTCTTTAACTTCTAGGCAGTTTGATGTCATTGAGCTTGAGACTGGGTAGGGTCTTCGTATCTCGAAGATTTTCTTCACCTTGTCGAATTAGGAAACTTTGGTGGTGAGATCACTTCAATCTCAAGGTGGTAGCCGATCTTTGTTCTCCACACAGAAATCACCTAGATGTTGGAGTCGCGGGAAGGGAACTTCTTTTCTTCAGGGTACTATCTAATTAGGTCTCACTTGGGTTCATCGTCCGGTATGCATGTTTGAACGAGGAAGAGATAATAGAAAAAAAACCTTTAGAAAATCTTAAAAAAATAGAGAGGTGTGACTTAGAAATATTTGAGAAGGTGAGAAGAAGGAAAATCATTCTGGGACTTCCCTAGAGAAAATTTATTTTTCGTAGTAATAGGTTTTTACCAAAATATTTCCTTCCTAAGCTAACGTCCATGCTAACTAAGGTCTCCTACAGTCAACCTGGCTCTGATACCAAGTCTGTGGGGACCCCGGATCAGCTGTCCGAAATTCCCTTGTGCCTACAACATCAGCGATCCCATGATCAGTGTGTCGCTGAGCACAATCAAACTTGTATCGAAAGATCATCCAAAAATACCGAATCATAATACTTACTTGATTGAAGTAATACTTCTTCAATAGGTTCGTGCAGCGGAATCACCAAACAACGTGGAGCCCAAGTCATTTGCCAAAACACCTACAGGCAGCTGACTGGGAAGACGGCCTAGATCGCAAAGACGTCGACGAACTCTCAATCTTCAGCATACTCCTCATCTTCGGCGTAGGTCTCCTCGTTGAAAATCTCGACATTGGAATATCCAGGGACACAGCCATGAGTACAATTACATACTCGCAAGACCACCACCAGGCTTAAGTTTCCATGGTAATGCAATAAAAGCATTTTCGAAAACTGGGATAGCTGCTATATATGACTATAGGGCTTAATTTTCGCAAACGATGCTTTTAGACATAGAGAATACAACATCTCTATATCTTTGTTGAGAAAGGCATTTGGAGATATAATTCTCCTTCTTTTATAAATGGCAGAAAACATTTCCACGTTTGAAAACACTTTCTGTAAAACTTTTTCAAGACCCTAGGATAAGGATGCCCTTTTTTTTCTTTTCCGGGTTCCGACTGGTTGACTCCCCGAGACCAACCATCTTCTCCCAAATTCCGTACCTCCCAGGTACCTCCTTGATGTCTCCTTTCTCCTTTGCCGAAAACAGTTTCTTTTTAAAACATAAAATGCCCATACGCTAGATCGGTGGCCTTTCCAACCGTCCATGACCGAGGACTCGGCTATTCGAATAGATTTACACTCTGCAGAGGGGTGCACTTTCACCACATCAAATAGGTCACCGCCGCGGATCATCCCACGGATTGCCAGACGACAATACGTCAAACGTCGGGACACTAATCAAGACTTTTCACTATGTCCATACTAATACAGAGATACCTCTTCAACTAGGTTGATTCCCCCGGCACCGTTGAACCCATCCCATGGTGTCCGACCGCCATGACAGGGGACCTAATCGGTGCAACTGGTGGCGAACTTAATCCCACTTCTTTATGTCCCTCTCTCTTAGGCGACAACCAGTTCAAGGGCCATAGCCACCCCTAAGCAAATTGAGGTAGCTCCATATTAATACAAACAAGCTTCCGGTCAAGCCCTACCCATGTCAGGTAATGTGGCTGCACGGGTTAATTGTTCGGGCGGCCGCTAGGGCTGTACTTTGTTTTTTTTTCAAAAACATCTCCACCTCCGACTGCTCCCAGCAGCTCGGGTTTTCACAACTCTCCGAATGCTCCCAGCACTTCGGGTTTTCATAAACTCTCCGAATGCTCCCAGCACTTCGGGTTTTCATAAACATCTCCATTTGCTCCCAGCACATGGGTTTTATAAAATAATTTCTCGTCGATCGCTCCCAGCGACTCGGGTTTTTCTTCTGAAAACATTTTACCAAAGACCAGGCTCCCATCCTATAGTCTTGAGATAAAGATATAAGGATATACTACCAGAAAATATAATTTTCTTGATGGCACCTTCAGTAGAAGGCTTCTCAAGTAAAGATCTATTTTTATAAACCTATTATATACTAGTAGATATCTTTGGCCAAACAGTCTTTTATAAAATAGTTTTGGGTGGCCAAGTGCCACAGAAGAAATAAAACATGCATTATTTTATTTTGAAAACAAAACATGCTTTAAGAAAATAATAGGATTTCAGTAGGGTATGGTGAGGTGGCTTGCCTTGATCCATGGATTTTCCCTGCTGCTGACAATCAACGAACTCCTCACAATACTCCTCAGTCAGAAATCCCTCCTCGCGAGTTTCTAGCGTCGCAAAGATAAAGGTACAATCAACACATAGCAGGACGATCATATCAACACAACATGTAACTAACAAGAAAGGCAAGCAACACAAACACACTTTATACAATCAGTAACTAAGCAAACTTTTAATGAAAGAAGTTTACTTTTATTTCTTAATTAAGTGGTTAAACAAACAAGCATGACTAAACCATCTTTTATATACTTAGGCATTATTAGCACTTTACAACTAACTTCATTTTAGTTTTACTTAAGCACTAACAGTACTAACATAAAAAAAGAGTAACAATATTTCAAGAGCTACAGTACCACAACAACAACAACAACAACAAACAATACTACCACATTTTATATAAGAGGTAATTTAATTTTAGTTTATTTCTTTTCTAGACAGAAAACACTACTTGCAGTGATTAAATCACCTAGGCTGTTATGTTGATCAAACTTTTATGCAAAGCTAGGTACATGTTCTCTATATGTATTAGAAGCTACTGCAATTGGATTTAGTCCAAATTTTAGTTCACAGAAAATTAATTAAATGCTAGAAAACCCTACTGGTCTAAACTACAAACACATGCCAATTCAAAACTAAGCATCACAAACACATGGGGTTAATTTCTACTGAAAGCTACTGTCCTAAGCATTCCAAAACAATTGGATTCACTCAATTTGGATTAACAAAACTCAAGTTATTGACGAAAAAGTGTTTCAGACCAGTGACAACAAAACATTTTTCATGGATACACCAATTAATGTTTTTGAGATCTGCAAGTTGGACATGGTTCTAGACTCATTGCTTTACCACTGTGATTTTTGGTTTGCACAAATTGCAAGTTTAACTATTTTATTTTGAATTAAGCTAACAGACCAGAAACTGCTATTTAGAGAAAAGAATAGATCTCCTACAAAAAACAGAAGCTGGGCCAGATCTGGGACAAACAGCACGAAAATGGCAGGGAAGAATCTTGGTGGAGGGCTCGGGTTTCCTCACCATGGGGTGACTGGGAGTTGGAGGAGAGGCTTCAGGGTGGAGGAGGAGGTCGAGGGTGCCCCGTGGTTGGCAAGGAAGCGGCCGGAGACGTCATGGTTCGCCGGCGCAGGAAGGCCTCGCTTCTTCGGTCGTCCATGGCAGCGGCAGCAGCAGGGATCCTGGAAGGAAAAGAGGGGTAGGGTGAGATAGACCTATGCAAGGAGATCTCAGGGAGACGAAAATGGTGAGAAAAAAAGGCTTGTGGCGCCGGCAGGAGTCGTTCTACTCCGCAGGTCACCGAGAGGAAATCTTGTTCTCCTTCACAGCAGAGAGGATGAGCTCGAGCGCCAGTTAGGGGAGTGAGAGAGGGGTTGGAGTGGAGCAGAATGGACGTGGAGTGAGTGGCTGGGGTGGAGTGCTTGCATTTATCCAAGGTGGTGGTCATGGAGGGCTTTTTCGGCCACTAGGGAGAAGAGAGAGGGAGAGGGGCGCTGGGGTTGGGCAAGGGAGACGGTGGAGAGTGTTGAGTGGTTCCTGAGGCCAGCAGGGGCACAGGGATCGACGGTTGTGTCCCCTCTTTGCTCTCCTTCGGTTTTCAAGTAAGAGAGAAGAGAGAGAGCTAGGGCAGACAATAGGGGTGATGAGTGGGTATAGGGGGAGGGATAGACTCCTAAACTCGACCAAGCACCGGTGGGAGGGGGTGGTGCATGATTAGGTTCGAGATTTGGGCAGAGGAGGATCTAGGGAGTAATTAGTGTTCTGAATATTTTGATGGCTACAAAATAACACAAGAACAAGATGGTTAACTGCCCCATCAAGGTCTAAAACGGTTTTGTGGTGAAGTACTAACCATGGTGATCACCAGTGTCAACAATGCACGAATGATAGAGAAGGTTTGGATAGTTTTGCAGGGAAGCAAAAACGGAACAAAATAACAGATTCAGAAACTTCAGTTTTAGACAGTGAAAATTCTTCTAAGTCCCAGAAAACGGTTATCACGAGGGTAGAAAAACCATCATGGTTGAGCGATCAAAAGGCCATTTGGATCAAGGATAAAGGTATAGGAGTGCTTTAATAACTATGCTGGTCACAAGGGTCAACAATACTGTCATAAAAAGAGGAGTTTGGATGGATGTACAAGGTGATGAAAATGGAATAAAATAACAGGTTCAGAAAACTGTTATTTTGGTGGAACCAAAACCATCATGGATTAAGAATGTTAAAAGCATTCATAGGTCAACTAAAACATAGGATGATACCTAGGATGACAAGGATGGATGAGGTGGTGGTGCATTTCCAAAATAAACACCACAAAGATAAAGATGACGTTCTAAAGATGCAATCTTTTAACAGAAAAGAAGATAGGTCCAGAAAGGTTTTGCCAAGTTTTCTTCAAGATTTTGAATAATACAAGCAAATATTTTTGCATAAAAAGGTCACATATGACCATAGGAATGTTGGGTAATTTTACTAAGAATTTTGGAAATACTTTTATTCACAAAATATTTTAAAATCCATTCCTGGCCTTTTGGAAAATAAATTGTAATAAATAAGAAAATGCTTCCAAAACAAATATTTTTAAATTGATATGAAAGGTTATATAATATGGATCACAGAAGTGATTTTTAATAATAACTCCTTTAAAAAAATTGAGATTTCTTTTGAAAACAAGGAAAACATGAGGCTTCTTTTTAGTAGGCACCAAAACATGGAGAGAAAATGGGTTTAATGGCCAAGATAAGAACATTGGCCAGATTAGATGTGAAACACAAGTCATGAGGATGGGAAAGGAAGGTTTGTTTGAGCTCATAATGATTAAGAATTGATTGTAGAAAGATTGCCAAGATAAGAGGGACATAGCCACTAATTTGGAATACCACCAAAAGAACTTTGAATTAAAATGCTAGGGAGTTTCATAATAAACCTCCATAGCTTGATGGAAAGTATAGACAGGGAACAATTGATCCTTGATGGTGTATTGATGGAGGAGTAAATTTACCACAATGGCCTGTCTCCAAAGTTGGAGGATTTTAATAGCTAGGAAGATAGCTTAAGATAGGATTCTAATATGATCTTTATATATAAGTTCTATTATTTGTAGGTTTCAAATTATCTAAGTCACACACATACTCAGAAACAAACAAGTACAATCATTCCAAGATAAACTTATGAAATGACCACACTTCTAGCAAGTCACAACAAGACAACAAGTTCACTCAAACAATTGTGTTTACAAAGCAATTTCCCAAATGTTTTTGTGAGTTGGTGATCAAGCAAGATCATGACATTATCACCAAGAGGTAGGGTTCAAGTAGGTTGTGCTCACAAGGTTACTATTAGGTGTTAACAAACACAACCAACAAGGTACCCAAAATCAAACAAAGCAAAAAGGGAAGTGAAACACAAGCATCAGTGAAGCAACTTCAAAAAGTTTTTGTTGCCCCTGATTTTTGGCTATCTAACAACTGTGATTTTCTGGCTTCCCAAAATTGGGCGTGACAGTATCACTCAGATTTTTACTACACATGAATATCCATAATCAAAATAGGGCTCATTACCTTTATCAAGATCCCAGTGACTAGTATTTTCAGAAATAGTCTCCAATAAATTCCATGCTTCTTCTTCAGTATTATTAGTAAAACTTTCACCAGATGAATTATCCAGAATTTCCTTGTGCTTCGACGGTAGCCTCACATAAAAGTTTATCAATATAAGTTTCCTTGTAAGATCATGACAAGGATTCTTGCGAAGGAGTTCCTTTAACCTCCCCCAAGATTGAGTAATACTCTCTCCCAGATGTGGCCAAAAATTAAATATATAGCAGCGGTTCTCATAAGCTTCTTTAGGAGTAAAATATTTAAGAAAGAAAACCTTCCTCAAGATATTCCATTCAATAGCAACCTCTTCATCAAGAGACCTGTACCAAATCACGAGCATTACCAGATAAAGACAAATATAATAACTTCCTTTTTACCTGATCTTCAGAAATACCAGGAAGTCTAAATAAATCACATATATCTTCAATAAACTCCATGTGTTCACGTGCAGACTTAGGTCCATCACCTGTAAATGGATTTTTCATAACTCTTTTAACATGACCAACGGGAATTTTAAATCCCACTTTAGGTACCTCAGACACAGTAGTTTAAACCACTTTAGAAGTAGTGGCATAAGCACTGTCATATAGAGCAAGATGCAGCGAGGAACGATTCACAAATGCCATAGTAACAATGAGATAAAACAGCTTTCAAGTTTCCTTACCAAACTTCTTACCAATAGCGCTACGCTCCCCGGCAACGGCGCCAGAAAAGTGTCTTGATGACTCCCAACTGCAGGAGATCAATTGTAGTACCTTTCAATTAGAAAAGGTTGTCGAACCCACGAGGAGCTGAAGGTATTGGTTAGTAAGATTGATAAATAAAACAATAAAAGATGCAAGTGTTTTTGGTATTTTTGGTTGTATAGTTGCAATGCAGAAAATAAACAGTAGCAAGTCAAACCTCTCAAAGAGAAAGCCCAATCCTCTTATATGGCAAGAGGACAAGCTCAAGTGATGTGTAACTTATATGTGGAAAACGTTCCTGAGGGCGGCATGGATATTGCTAGGCATAGAGATTTATTAAACAACACGTTGAATATCTTGTCAAGTTTTAATCTTCTTTGGACAGAGCCATTATTAGGTATAGCTAAATAAATAAACTACAACCCCTTATGATGGATCATGTGGCCAAGTAAATGACTGCACAAGAATTATTAAGACATAAAGTCCCACCATAGCATTACACTCTAAGGTCCCCGATACTAATACCCTCATAATATAACTTCATGATTCGGTCCCAGGTTTACATGTCCTCCCAAGTCTCCCTCAATTCATTATACTACGGTGTTCTCCTATGAGCCCATAAAGGTGAAGTGTTGTGCAGTCGACGTTCGCACAACACCATCATAGAATCACATAAAAGATAAACTCTTGACAAAATACCAACACATATTATATATAAATCATTGCCAATTCATCCTATGCCCTCAGGAACATATGGGAACTACTCACAACGTGCAAACATGATAATATTCAGTGGCATAAGTGGTACAACACAATCTGAAAATATAACTTCACCACCAAATAATGACAAGTACTCAATCACAAACATGAATAGTAGCACAAGACAAGTATCTAGGGTATAGCAACTCTCAAACTACGAGGGGAACGGAGTGGATCACGGAGATGATGATGGAGATGGTGCTGGTCTTGATGATGGTGATGATGTAGAGGCCTCCTCCCACGCCAAGGAGCAGAGGTGATGACGATGATGATGATTTCCCCCTTCTCCGGAGCTCCGGAGCAGCAGGATCTGATCCCCCTCGGAGGAAATCAGGAGTTTCGCCGCCGCCGCGGCCTCGGATGGACTTGGAAAAATTAGGGCGTAACTTTTGGGGAGGACGAAGGCGTCGATAAAAAGCCCTAGGCTAGGAGGTGCCCGAGGCCCCACTTAGTGGGTCCCACGCGGCCAGGTACTTGGGCCGCGTGGGCCCACCCCTTTTGGTCCTCGTGGCTCTCTCTCTTCGGTCTTCTTCCCTCTGCCTTTCTCTCGACGAAAAACCAGCTGTGTATTTTCCTTTTATTATTTGAATCCCTGTAGCTCCTGAAACATTAAAAACAAGAAAAGGAGGTTTTCTGCCTCCCAGAAATTAAATACCAAAAATAGGGACTTTGTATGAAAGTCCCATAAATCATCTAAAACATGCAAAAACAATGATATAACAATGCAAATAACATTCTAATATGATACTAAGAGTTGTATAAATGATGATATAAAATGCACGTATCACCAACTCATGAAATTTCTGTGCATTACTTATCTTGTTGCTTCTCCTTCCTACTGCTCTTCACAGGTGGTTGTACTTCTCGGGGTAGGACTCGGTCCAAGACTATGGGGAGGAAGAATCTCAGGGAAACTCAAGAGGAAGGAGAAGAGGTTGAACTTGGTGGAGTTGCTGTCCGTCGAAAGAAGATACCACCAGGTGTGAAATCTGTTGCCAAGAGACCACAAACTGCAAATGAGCTGCCAGAAAAACAGTTTGTTGAGAAGAGGAGGATGGATCCCTATGTCATCAACCGCATGGATCAAGTGGTGTCCATCCGGGGCAACAATCCCTATTTCCACTCCATGTTTCAAGAGCAATGCTACAAGGAGATTTTGATGAGAAAGGGCTCCGAAAATTCAGTACCTCAACACTGGATCAGGTTGTCCCATATGCGCAGCAAGTCCGACTATTTTTTGGAGGCCCTAGCTATGAGTGAGGAGTTTGGACTTCTTCCAATCATGGAGATGAAGCAGGATTTTGATAAAGCCCTTGTCGGACAGTTTCTCGCCACCGTACACTTGGGAAATGAAACTATCCGTCGCATTCAGTGGATGACCAAGGACAAGGTGTTCAATGCAACTTGGCATGAAGTTGGTGAAATGCTTGGATATGTGGAGTTTGGCCTATTTCTTCCGGCCAACTTTGATAAGACTCACTTCCGGGTTCATGACCCCATTGATGCAGCTCCTATTGATGTCAATGATCTCCTGCCACTCTATGATCCGGAAAGTGCTGCAAACTGACTGTTGGTCAGCAAAATTGTCTTTACCCCAAGTGGGATATCATGCACCGTATCTACAGAGAGACAATCAACCCCAAGGTGGGAAACTTTGATGAAATCCATGGCTACCTCAAGACTCTCATGCTGCGCTCCTATATGATGCAAGGCAAGAACAAAAAGCTTGATGTTATGGACTTTATTTGGCATGAGATGTGGGCTGTCATTGCGAAGAAGAGAAACATATCTTATGGGCCGCTGATCATGGAGATCATCCTGCTAAAATGGAATGCAGATTTTCCCGATGAGGAGCTTGGTGACCCCCGAAAGTGGATTGAGCATAAACCCAAGAACCTCCAGGTCAAGGAGCACAAGAAGACGACCAAGGAAGGTGAAGTACGTGGGAAGAAGAAGGTTGATGATGCAGCTGGTCCATCTGGTGTTCCTGCTGAGGGTGGTGCCTTCCGCTGGATGGCAAAAGCTATGAAGAAGATTTACAAAGTGTCCAAGAATGTTGAAAAGTATCAATGGGAAGATCGTGTGGAGAAGAAGCACTTACGCTGGGCTGACATTGAGGCCAGCCGAGCAGCTGGGGAGGAGGTTGCGTCTGGTTCTGAGAAGAACATCACAGCATGGGATGACTGACAGGCCAAGGACAGCGAAGGTGTCAAGATTACTTGGTCAGACCCGGAGGAAGACGACGCCACCTCTCACTTCTACCCCCACAATGGCACCGAGTGATCCCCAGGGGCGCTAGCATCGGTCCCTCCCTTTTTGGTATCTTGATGCTAAAGGGGGAGAGATATCTAGTAGGTTTTTCGGGTTTTTTGCATGGGTATTGTCACAAGCTTGCTCTTCCTTTGATTCTTATGCTTGTGAACAATATCTATTTAGTTTGTGTAACATTGCATGGTTGTAAGACATGTGAACCTTGTTTCTACTTAAGACTATGTTGCTTAGCCTTGGTTTCATATCTTATTGTGTTGGATATTGCTATATCCTTTTTACTTGCATAGTTTATGAAATCTAGGGGGAGCATTGTTCCTAGATGATGTGTGTTTTGTATTCCAAAGCATATCTCCATCTATATTTTATAGACCTATGCTTTGTGAATAATTGTGTTGTCATCAAACACCGAAAAGGGGGAGATTGAAAGGGCATAGATCTCCTAATTGTTTTGGTGTTAATGACAACGCAATTATTAGTATAATTGTGTGTTTGAAGTGTTTCAGGTTTTTATCTACTCAACACACTTGGGAGAAACAAGAATGAAGTAGCTGTGCTGTTGCTTCTGCCCATGTGGCAGTGGTATCGCTGCTCTCAGCGGTAGTACCGCTCGTCTCTGGGAGCCGCAAGCGCAGCAGTGGTACCGCCAGTGCCACGGTGGAATCCTCCTTCGGATCGAACCAGCGGCACCTGAGCGGTGGTACCGCTCTGAGCCCTCAGCCGCAAGCGCAGCGGTGGTACCGCCAGTGCCACCACTGGAAATCAGCTTCGGACCGAACCGGCGGCACCTCAGCGGTGGTACCGCTGCGCGTCGTCTGCCATAGCGCAGCGGTGGTACCGCCACGGCTCGATTTGGTTTATTTGACGACTGGAGCTAGCGGTGGTACCACCAGTCCCAGCGGTGGAACCGCTGCGGGAGTTCTCTGCCAACGATGACTGCGCAGCCAACGGCCATCTAGGACAAGGCTCCTTTTTAAGGAGTTGTCTTACTTCTTGGAAAACTTAGCTTCACAAAAATATCTTGCCACCATTGTTGAGAGCTTCATTTAAGAGATCTCCCACTCCCACCAACCAATCGCCTTGATACTTTGAGGAGTGAAGGAGGAGGTCCCGATCTACATCTCCACCAAAGGAATTTCGAATCCATCATCCCCTTTGTGGTTCTTGTTCCTCCTTGGGTTGCTTGTAATCCTAGGAGGACTTTGTGGGTTCCGAATACCTCAACTTGTTTGCGAGGTGCTCCGGGATATTGTTGGGAGGATCCAACTCATTGTGGAGTTCCCCGACCTTTGTGCACGGCTTGGTCAATGCCTCGAAGGTGACCTCATAGTGGAAGAGCTACGCCTTCACCGGCAAAGCTCACGGAGAATAGAGTGAGCACATCCGTGCTATTGGAGTGCCTAGGTGGCTCCACACTCCTCCAACGTAGACGTACTTCCCTTGGGAAGGAACTACGGGAATCATCTCCGTGTCTCTACTTTGCGGTTACTTCTAATATTTACTTGTTGCTTCCGCTACGCTTTATATCTTGCTTGTATCACATAGGTTGTATTCATCTAGTGCACATCTAGTCAACCTTCGTTATACTTGCTCTAGCCCTAATTAATAAGGAAAAAGGTTAAAATAGTCCCCGACGCACTTCGGAAAGGAGCGCCGCAGAAACACAGAAACCACGAAACAGAGACCTGGAGTTGCAGATTAGAGGGGGAAAACTCCGGCGGGGCGCTGCCGGCGTGGTCTCCATCTTCTCCAACGACTTCTCCACCGTCTCCATGATGAAGAGGGAGTAGTCCACCCTGGACTATGGGTTTGTGGAAATAACTTATGTATCTCTCCTCTCTTGAGCTTCACTAATTAGTACCGTATGAGCTGCTGAACATGATTACGGTCATCTATGTAATACCTTTGTGGTGGATCTTTATATGAGTTAATATATGTTTGAGATTGCAATAGTTTTGTTTCAGTTATGAAAGTAGATGCATATTATGTACCCCATTCTTGTTTACTTGTTATGATCAAGCATGTGTATGAGAGCGTGTGAGGGGTAACGTGTGCATTAGTTGGAGTAACGGGGGTGGCTAGTGCGGTGAACGTGATAGAAAGTTCCGCGATCCACTTGGGTTTTTACCTTACTTTGTTGCCTCATTAGGGATAAAGAAAAATACCTTGCTACCGGAGATGTGGGTGTGACCATTGCCACTACTCCATGACTAGATCTAGCATGTTCTTATTTTAACTTCATGTCATGATACTTAATGCTATGCTCTGATTTATCTTAATTACTAAGGTGTTATGATTTAGTTCGCATCTTGGTGGAGTATAAGAGAGATTAATAAACAAAAGATCTCTATGTTAGGACGTGATGCCCATATAATTAGTAACTTGTCATGAAACCTTTATGTTGCAATCTCATATGTTAATTCTAGTGTTCCATTGTCTACCACTTTATTAAAGAGAGAGTGCATTTGTGAAACCATGAACCCCGGTCCATTTTTAATCATAAGAAACACCTTTCCAACAACTTTTATCCATTTTCCATTTTCTGCCATTTAAAAATCCGAAAATACAAAAACATTTTTACATCTTGCATTCACAATACAAAACCCAAAAATATCATCCATCATTGTTTCCACCATCCTTGCATATTTATTTATCATCATTGCATATTTATTTACTGTTTTGCATTTATTTTATTTTGATATCATTCTCACACCTTGTGCTTGACAACCACTTGGTGAGGTTGAGGGCCAAAACAATTTACTTTGTTTGTAGGTTTCCAGAGAAGGATAAGAAGATAAATCTTTCACTACTGATTCCCGAGAGTTCGATATTAAACCCTCGAGTCACCCCTCGTGGGTAAAACCGTCTTTCCTATACTACACACTCTGCACTTGGAGTCTCAACCTAACCCATATTCTTTTGACGCAGGTAACTACGTCAAGGGCCATCAAGACAGTTTTCTGGCGCCGTTGCCGGGGAATCATTGCTGTAAAGGTTTATCCAAGGGTATCTCACAACAAAGTCAACTTCACCACCAACTTGTGCAAACACCTAAGATTGGGGAGGTTGCACCTACGTGAGCATCATCTTATCCATCTTTACCTTCAAATCATTTTATTTTGTTTTGTTATTGTCTTGCATATCATATTTTTATTTCGGTTTGCATTGTTTAGTATCATTTTATTTTCAGTTTTCATCTAAAAACATAAAATCCATAAAAACTAGTGTTGTTTTTAATATGTATGCTACGCTATGGAGGAAGGTTATGTCAAAACTATGGGAGCTTACTATGAATATCGATCAACCAAAGAAGGAAATAGAATGCTTGAATTGCTTGAACATTAATGATATGGCCACTGAGTTTTGTGAATTACATAATATAACTTGCTGCTTTAGAAAAGACTATAAACACTCTCTCTATCAATGTAAGTATAATAGTGATCCTATTATTGCTTCTTATCAAGAGTGTAAATTTGCATGCCATGATATAGAACAAGTTGAGAAATATATTGCTTATGTTGCAGCCCATGAGATAGACTTTCTTATTGATAATTTTTTTGCAACTAGTCATGAAGCTCGTGTAATGAAAGGACACATTTCTATTCTTCTCCAACTTTGCAAAAAGAATTTAGTGATAATGTTTATGTTAAAGAAAGAATTCTTGCTTCCATGGAAAGTACTAATATTTTGCAGGAAGAGGATGATGAAAACATAAGCTTGGAAGAGGAAGTATGTGAAGAGGAGATTGAAATGGATGTGCTCCAACCTAAGCTTGGGGAAGAGTTGGATCTCCCAACTTCACCATCAACATTTGATAATAGCACTCAAACTCAAAAATCTTTTGTTATTTATGAGAATCCATGTTATGATGAGTGTCAAACTGAAAATTCTATGGTCCTATATGATAACCCATGCTATTATGATGAAACTAATAATGCTCCTTTACTTTTAATGCTACTAGTGAACTTATTGATGATAATGAGGAGTGTTGCTTAAATATGCTATATGATAATGCTTTAGATGATGGTCCTATGCTTATTGATAATCCTCCATGTTTAGTTGTTACTATTTATGTCAGGATAAAATGATATACTTGCTGTTTGTGATGGTACTCTTACTCATGAGAGTCCTACTTTGTTCTTGAACTCCTACTTACACCATAGAGGAGAAATTTGCTTATGTTGAGAAATACTTATGTGATTTGCAACTATCTTTAGTTCCAAATCTTTGTTGCAATCATGATATTAAACTTGATATTGATCTTATTAACTATTTTGAAAGAGGGAAGCATGCTAATGAATTCCATAATAAATTTAATAATCCTCTTTATGTGCCTAAATTATCTAAGTTGAATGATTCTTGTGGTTATATGGTTGAATTTATTTCTACTACTTGCAACTATTATGAAAGAGGAGGTGATAAGAACCCTCTTTATGTTACTAATAATTATATGCTGCAAGTAAATATTGTTAATATGCATTGGAAACTTCTATTTATGTGATTCATTCATATACAAAATGCCAATGCATAGAAAGAAAGTTAGACTTCGTTGTTATTACTTTTGTGTTTTGTTTTTCTCTCAACTAGGTTCAACTTGACTATTATTTTGATTGGTTTGAGAACACCATGGGATCCTGGTATTATGCATGAACACTTCCAAGGAAGAGGGACACATCAAAGTTCAAGCTCCCTCATGAGCTTCGTCCACAATAAATATCTACATGGCTATAAAGAAAGCGCTTTACGGGAGGCAACCCGGTTGTTTTTATTTTTGATTTTCTTTGTGTCCTCTTGCTGTAACAAGAGACTTAGTTTTTAGTTTTGTTTCTGGAATTTTTAATAAAGTGCCAAGTTTTACCTATTTTGGTTTGAAAAAGTTGCTATTTGCATTCGGAGATTTTATTCCAGCACGAATCTGTGCACGGTATGATTTTTAATTCCTATTCTGTAACTCCGAATGAGCTGATATTTGAACTGTAGTTGCAACTTTTCATCCTCTGTAAGCATGAATTTTTCAGAATTTTTCGACATATTTAAGTAGGGTAGAAAAATACGTTTTGCTGCTGCTTTTTTCTGGACAGATTCTGTCCCATTTTGTTTGATGCATTCTTTGAACTTTTAACTTGAATCTTTTTATCCAATTGAGTTTATAAGTAGGCATACAACATTATACACTTTCTGGACATTCATATGAATTTTTGTTTAAGGATTTTATGCAGCAAGCAATTCGTTTGTCTATCACTACTAATGTCACCCCACAGAAAAGAAATGGGAGAAACGGTGTTTTGAAGTTTTTTCACAGGGATTAGAGGAGATGCACCAAGAGCTATCCAAGGATGGTGAAGACCATAAGCTTGGGGATGTGAAGACAACCCCACTGGACCAACACACTCTCGGTTTGCACACGTCTAACTTCTGTTTTTCGATCAATGCACTTTATCGCATAAACTTGGAGCGTCTTTTATTTGCTTTTTATTTCGGTTTGATTTTTGTTTGTCTTGAGACCACCACTATCATTTATATATGAGAGAGCTACTGGAAATTTGGGTTGAATTAAGTTGGATGCTATTAAAAAGATTGGGAAAGGGATGTTTGAGTTGATTCAAAAAGATACATATAGTTGCATGATTCATATGCTTTTAATGAATATTAATTTGCAAGTGTTTTATCAAGAGCTATCTTTTATTCATGTTTTGATGCTGAATGTTACTTTACTTTGTTTAACATGGATTGGTTAGTTCTATGGACACTTATGCATGCATTTAGACGGTCAACTTTCTCCCTCTTGCTAGCCCAAAAATTCCAACAAGTAAAAACTTGTTTTCCAACACCTTCAACCAAAGTTTTTCCAGTGAGTCCACCATATCTACCTATTAGCTTTATGCTATTCCGAGTATGTTTATCATGTTATTTTGTATTATCTATACTTCTGAATTAAAATGCTTATGTTATTGATTGTTATGGGAAAAGTTGGTTAAAGAGCTCTCACGAACTTGATGCACACTTACTTTTATTGCACTTAATAAACATGACCCATTGTGATTAAAATTATGAAGTTGTGAGCTTGACAAGAGTCTTGGTTGGGAGTTAGCTCATATGTGCTGTCACATGGCAAGCTTTCAACGTGCTCTTTATATTTTGTTGATATCATGTACTTTTGTTTATGGATGCTTATCATGGTGCCAAATAAATGCGGAAACTTAGTGAGTTTAATGAGTTTGTATAAATGGCTAGAGAGACGCCTGGGCCGCTAATCTAAGCCATGCATCATTCATGGTGGAAATTTACTTACATGCTATGGTGAACCTTCAGTGATGCACCCCACAATAAAAAGCTATACCAATAGTAAATAAAAAGGGTGTGGAGATTGTTCATTTTGTTTGTTTGTCTTGTCATTTTGACATGGGCTTGTTCCATGTCCTGGGACAAGAGGTACCCCAGTTGACGCTCTTGATGACGCTATTATATTACTTACAATGACCTTAACTTGAACTTGCTTTGTGTCCCAAGTTGAGTAACACCGTGGTGTAGGTACTCGTATTCACGGGGCATGAGACATTCAACCCATACTTTGTCAAGCATACTACTCATATTTGCTTTCACTTTAAACTTTAACCATTCAAGATGCTATGATAGGGGTAATGAGAGCTTGACACCAATACCACATTGCAAACATTAACTTAAGTAGAAGCATTTGGAAGTTAGATGAAACTTATTCATGTTTTACCTCTACTCATTTATATATCTTTCCAAAGTGTCCACCTTTTATATTCAGATTTACAAGAATACTCTATGACCATTATAGGATGTTTTTACTTTTCATTATGCATACATTTGGTCCATAGTACTTTCTTCTATGTTACACTTTGTGAATTATCATTGAACATCCTTACATTGAATATTTGATATCACTTCATAATCTATCTTGTATATTGCTACTCCTTTGAAGAATGAATCATTTGACTCTATGTAGCAATAGTAATCATCTTTGATATCCTTTGATAGTATTAAATTGCAAAGTCCATGTTAGTTTTATCACCTTCATACTCGAGGACGAGTATAGGTTAAGCTTGGGGATGTTGATGCATGTAAAATGCATACATGAACTTTGCATTATATTACTTATATTTCAATCATATTTGCATCATATAAGGGTTATATCATTGTTTTATATTGATTTTGGGAATATTTCATTGTTTCCCTATTTTTCTGGAATTAACCCTGCACAGGCAGAAAACCCTATTTTCTATATTTTGATGTTTCAGGGACCCAAACGACGTCCAAATGACCTGGAAATTTACGAGCATCAGTTTTTGGAAGGAACAAAGCGTGGGAGCGAAGGAAGCGAACAAACGGAGGCCCGAGGGCCAGAAGCCGCGTGGGACCCACCATCTTGGGCCTCGTGGCTCCGTTGCCGTCGATCTTTTTTCCCGAGCCTCCGTCTTGACCTAAAAACGACTATAAAAATAGTCCCCGACGCCTTCGGAAAGGAGCGCCGCAGAAACACAGAAACCACGAAACAGAGACCTGGAGTTGCAGATTGGAGGGGGAAAACTCCGGCGGGGCGCTGCCGGCGTGGTCTCCATCTTCTCCAACGACTTCTCCACCGTCTCCATGATGAAGAGGGAGTGGGTTTGTGGAAGTAACTTATGTATCTCTCCTCTCTTGAGCTTCACTAATTAGTACCGTATGAGCTGCTGAACATGATTACGGTCATCTATGTAATACCTTTGTGGTGGATCTTTTATGAGTTAATATATGTTTGAGATTGCAATAGTTTTGTTTCAGTTATGAAAGTAGATGCATATTATGTACCCCGTTCTTGTTTACTTGTTTGATCAAGCATGTGTATGAGAGCGTGTGAGGGGGAACGTGTGCATTAGTTGGAGTAACGGGGGGTGGCTAGTGCGGTGAACGTGAGAGAAAGTTCCGCGATCCACTTGGGTTTTTACCTTACTTTGTTGCCTCACTAGGGATAAAGAAAAATACCTTGCTACCGGAGATGTGGGTGTGACCATTGCCACTACTCCATGACTAGATCTAGCATGTTCTTATTTTAACTTCATGTCATGATACTTAATGCTATGCTCTGATTTATCTTAATTACTAAGGTGTTATGATTTAGTTCGCATCTTGGTGGAGTATAAGAGATTAATAAACAAAAGATCTCTATGTTAGGACGTGATGCCCATATAATTAGTAACTTGTCATGAAACCTTTTGTTGCAATCTCATATGTCAATTCTAGTGTTCCATTGTCTACCACTTTATTAAAGAGAGAGTGCATTTGTGAAACCATGAACCCCGGTCCATTTTTAATCATAAGAAACACCTTTCCAACAACTTTTATCCACTTTACATTTTCTGCCATTTAAAAATCCGAAAATACAAAAACACTTTTACATCTTGCATTCACAATACAAAACCCAAAAATATCATCCATCATTGTTTCCACCATCCTTGCATATTTATTTATCATCATTGCATATTTATTTACTGTTTTGCATTCATTTTATTTTGATATCATTCTCACACCTTGTGCTTGACAACCACTTGGTGAGGTTGAGGGCCAAAACAATTTACTTTGTTTGTAGGTTTTCAAGAGAAGGATAAGAAGATAAATCTTTCACTACTGATTCCCCGAGAGTTCGATATTAAACCCTCGAGTCACCCCTCGTGGGGAAAACCGTCTTTCCTATACTACACACTCTACACTTGGAGTCTCAACCTAACCCATATTCTTTTGATGCAGGTAACTACGTCAAGGGCCATCAGCGAGGTACAAGAAGATCTTCACCTTGGTGGGTACCGGCAGGCTCCAGCTGATGCGCGCGTCGGAGTCGGGCGGCGGGGGGGAGCAAGCATCCGGTATGCTTCCCGGTGCGAGAAAGGTGGGCGCCCGGAGGAGTGAGCCGTGGTGGAGTCGAGAAGACGGAGGTCGACGCCGTCGCTGAGTGTCGTGTTGGTGATGATGTCCTGGATCACCGCAAGGTCAGCGGAAGCCGCAACGGACAGGCGAGGCTGGAGCTCTAGACCCAAGGCCACAATGGTGGCAACCATCGCGTGGGGGCGACTGACGTGGGAGAACAACGCCGGGAACCGGAGGTACAGCAGGGCGCCATCACGCCACTTGTCCATCTAGAAGGAGCGCCCGTCGTGCAAGGTGACTCGCATGAGGGCACAGTAGACGGGGAGGCAGTAGGCAACAATTTTGTCGAGGAATGAAGGCTTGGTGGCTTTGTCCCCGAGGTCCCTGGCCAGCCGTTGAAAAACCAGGTTTTCCAAGGCAGCGGCCCCCGCTGGTGGAGGCAGTCCATGAAGTGAAGGAGCAAGCACAAGTTATGTCTGCGAAGATCCCGAAGCCACCAACCTGCGTAGACAACACAACATTATCCCAAGCAATTAGACATCGAGCACCAGAACACTAGTCTTTCCCAGTCCAAAAGAAAGCGCAACGTCTTTTATCAATGGTCTCAATCACAACAGCGGGTAGGAGGAAGGAGCACATGAAATAGGTGGGAAGGTTATTGAGAACAGATTTACAGAGGACAAGACGGCTGCCGGATGAGAGGAGAGAGGCGCGCCATCCAGAGAGTCTTTTGTCAATGGAGGAAATGAGAGGCACAAAGGCAGAAGCGGGAAGTTTCAGGGGGGAGATTGGGAGGCCGAGGTAGGGTTGGGGGAAGGATGAGATGGGGCAGCCAAGGGATGCGGCCATGATCGAGGCTAGAGTTGGATCAATGTGCATGGGGACGAAGCAGGATTTGTGGATGTTGATCGTGAGCCCGGTAGCGCTAGATAAATCATCGAGGACAATCTTGAGACGGTGATCGACGCGACGTCACCCCGGCAGAGGATGAGAGTAGTTTTATCTGAAATTACTAGCTTTTGTTGCATATATTTTCCTAACAGTTCAAGATAACCACGAGCATGCATGTACATAGCAACCAACAGCTAGAAGATTAGTAAGTTCTTCCATTCTGTAAGATGAACATCGAAAAATATATTATGATCTAACTAAAATCAGAATGTTTATCTATCACCCAGCTATAGCTCTGAGCTGTACCTTCGCTCCCTCTCAGTACTGAGGATGCATGTTCTCAGTAGTATTTATGCCACATCTCACTTAATTTTCCTGCTCAATTCAACAGGGAAGCTTAAACATTGCAGCAGAAAGTTAAATCACAATGCAAATCTGAGTCAAATTCATACGGATGTACGAACACAATCTGTGCGGAAGCAAAACATCCCCTAAAACCACATTGTAGCTGAATATATATTCATGTTCCCTAGTAACAAAAGAACATCACGGATGATTTTGATCACCTGTGCAACTGTCCTCTCGAACAAAATTTGTCCTAATTCATCACATTTCTTTCTCAATTTATACGCCGACTAACAGATAAAGCAGAGTTTCCCTTCACACTTGTTAAGCCACCACTTGGTCGAAGTCCTTGAAGAACTCGTGCACCAGCTGCCAGTTCGCCGGCGGCAAGTCCGTCCGGAGATCATCCATCTGCGGGCCTGGGATGAGACTCTCCCAGAAGTCGAGCGGCGGCATCTCCGGGTAGTCGTTGGGGAGGTCCATGGACGACACGTCGCCGTCATCAGCAGCGGCCGCCGTGGGCTTTTGCTCCAAGTTTGTTCTGGCCGCCGCGCCGTACAGCTTGACGGCCGCCGCGTCATATGCCAGGGCGGCCTCCTCGGCGGTGCCGAAACTTCCCAGCGGCACCGAAGATTTCCTCTTCGAGTCCCAAATCTGTGCACGATACTTGCCGCTCCGTAGCCTGTACACGCCGCGGAACTCGGTCCGGGCGTCGGGCCTAGCCGGCGGCGGCTTCCTTACCTTCACCTTCACGCTCCGCACCGCTTGGCCGGACGAGTCGCCGCTTGCCTTGAAGTTGGTTCTCGCGCTCGCGCCGTGCAGCTCGACGGCCGCCGCGTCATATGCCCTGGCAGCCTCCTCGGCGGTGCCGAACCTTCCCAGCGACACCTTAGATTTCCCCTTGGTGTGCCAAATCCGCGCACGGTACTTGCCGCTCGGTAGCCTGTGCACGCCGCGGAACTCGGTCCGGACGTCGGGCTTAGCGGTCGGCGGCTTCTTTACATTCATCTTCACGCTCCCCTCCGTTTGGCCAGACAGCTCGCCGCTTGCCTTGAAGTTGGTTGCCGCGCTCGCGCCGCGCACCTCGACGGCCGCGGCGTCATATGCCCTGGCGGTCTCCACGCCAATGCCAGAGGTTCCCAGCGACAGAGTAGATTTCACCTTCGAGTCCAATATCTGCGCCGAGTGCTTGCCCTTTGGTGTCGAGGAAACGTGCTCGCGGCGGAGCTCGGTTTGGACCTTCTTCCTCCTCCTGCTACCCACACACCCCGCTGCCTCGTCGTTCTCCACCGCCATGACATCCACGCCCGCGCGCAGGCCCTGACCTTGGGCGCTCTCCGCCATTACCAATTTAACACCATCACTGGACTGGACTGGACTGGACTGGGCAGGGCCGCCGCAGGAAGATGCCGGTTTCGAGGGGGAGAGTGATTACGGAGGACTGAGCAGCCACTTCATCTGATTTCCGCTTTGAATGTGGTCGTGGCTTCGTCTGATTTTTCCTGCTTCGTGCAATGTGGAACACTAGTGCTCCGTTTGGATGTTCGCATTGGGAGCTCCATATTGATATTGGGTTGAATATCAATATCATGGAATATTGATATTGAGTATGAATGTCAATATTTCTGTTTGGATGTGTTAGATATTCAGAGCTAGACTAGATATTGAGTTTGAATATCAAATGTTGTTTGGATGTTATAAAAGCAGTTTTTCGAGACATTGATCATTGTACTGTTATATTCATGACAAAATGTGCAAAACAACCACATATTACGGTACAAACAACAGCTAGACAAATACGTAAAATTCTCCAATATTTCAACAACAACATTATATCAAATTCAATGCATAAATCCATCATAAACAACCATTTTAACGAAGTCTCAAACAAACAAAGTACAAAGTCTCATACGCAATATGACAAGTTCTTACATAGCAATCACAAATGACAAGCCCTCAAGGCAACATCAACAAATGCTGTTTGGATGGTATAGAAGTGATAAACTGCAGTTTTTCGAGACATTGAATCATTATACATTATACTGTTATATTCTGAAAGGAAACAAGTCTCGTGTATTGGCATGCAATAGACAGCACAAACATCTCAAATTGTCGAATTCCAGGTACAAAATAACAAGGAAACTACCGAACAGGCAAACACCATGCTCTTCACGCCTGAGTGCCTGACATCACAAGAATCGATTGGATCAAGCTAGCTAGTGCGAGCATCAGTACACACATAGCAAGTAGCAGCACGACCAGCTTGGGGAAGGCACCGCTTGGTAACGAGCTTGCACGGGAGGTAGGCAGTCAGCGGTCGGTCACGAGCTTGTGGAGGCGCCGCTCCAATCTGCCGGACGGGGGCGAGACGACGGACGGCGGTCGGGGAAGAGCTTGGATGGGAACGAGCTCGGCCGGAGGTTGCGGAAGAGCTCGTGGGGTCGCCGCTCCGATCTGTAGGCGGGAGGACGGCAGCACGATTCGGCCGGCCTGGTCGATCTGGAGGCAAAGTTTGGTCGAGTGCATCAAGATGAACCGAGTCCGCCGGCGGCCGGAGACGCACGGCCGCACCCGATGCCCACCGGACGGGAGGGAGAGACAGTTGGAGAAGGAGACGGCGCCGGGAAAGTAGGGGTAGACGCGGGAGGTCGGCCGGATCCACGCCTAGCCATCGGGAAGAAGGAGCTGTGGCGGGAGGCTGGGCTACCTGGTGCGCCGCCGCCGCTGCCTTCGTGCTCGCGAGCGCGACCTATCGAACGAGGGCAAGAGGAAAGAAACAGGGGCAAGAGGAAAGAAACAGAGCGGGCAGGAGGGAGCGAACAGGTACGAGACGCGAATATCTAACGATGTCGAGGCTAACCCCTCGACATTCGCTAGACTCTTTTTTGCCGTCCCGAGCCAGCGCTAGATATCGAGAGCGAATACGCAGGTGGAATATCCAGTACATCCAAACACCTGGATTTGAGATATTCGGGACTGAAAACCTCCGAATATCTAATATCTAGCCTCAATACAAACATCCAAACGAGGCATAGGTGTTTGGGGCGGCGATGCCGCACCTGTTATAACGTAAAAATGCTGAAATCTGTAGGAATTCATCGTTTAGGGTATTTCGAAGTAACCGTATTTCATTTTAATTTTTTGTAATTTGTGTAAGTATGGAAAATATTTATATACATTTGAATATTATGTAGTTGATAGAAGTGTGGAAAATATTCATATACGCCTGAATTCTCCAAAAAAAAATTACCACATTGTGAAGTAGGGGAAAGTTTTGGCATTTTAAGGATGGTTAAGAGTTGGTTAATTTTGTTATTTCAAATGACCATGGTTATTTTTTCGTAACATTCATGAATTAGAAATAAATAATTAGGATTTATTTTTAAAAACATTTGATATGTTCAGTATATTTTTCCCGAGGCCAATGAATTAGTTATGATTTTTTTTTTTTGGAAATTAATCTAAATTTCTGACGGTGTTACTATTATTATTATTCGTTGGTGAATTAGTTCATAGGGAAATAAACTTGGAAAATAATTTTTTAGGGCAAAATAAATTATATATGTTGCTAAAAATAATGCTAATAAAATTAGTTTAGAAAAAGTTGTTTGGCGGTGATGTTACTGGAAATTAGTCTGTAATATCTGAAGTTTTTTTTTTTTTTTAGGAAGTGATGCGCGGGGACTTTATGCAAAAAGTCTGTAATATCTGAAGTTTTTTTTTTTAGGAAGTGATGCGCGGGGACTTTTATGCAAAAAGTTTATTACGGAAGGCCGATTTATATTTTTTGTAAAACGTGTGGGCTTTACTGCACATAAGCGCGTGGGGATTTTTGTGCAAAAAGTTGTTTGGAAGGGTGCGCGCCCGTGTGGATGGAAGTAGCCGGATTTAAAATTTTGAAACCTGGCAGAATTTGTTTTTTTTTTTTTTTGCGCAGAAAAAAATACAACGAATTTGAAGATTAGAGAGAAATATATATGTCCATCGAAATAAAACAGTTAAAACATGGAAGTTGTTCACAAGGGTGTTGTACATTTATTCGTGAAAGAAAAATTCAAATGGATATCTGAGTGCGGCGAATTTGACAAAATTCGTCAAATATTTTTACGAATGTGGATCCGAAATTAAGGAGTTAGAGTCGAATAAATTCGAAACAGATTACGGGAATGGAACATTCTTGTCGACGCGCAGATTTTTCGTGTACATACTTTCTGACGGTTTTTAAAAAAAAACTACTGTAGCGTAGTCGGTTTCGATTTTGGTCGCTACATTGCGACGCTACAGTGTCAGGTGGGCTGAGAGTGCGAGAATCCTTCGCGCTATTATATATAGGTAGTATCTGACATAAATAGGTATCATTCTAGAGTCGACCAAAATCGAAACCGATTACGGGAATGGAACCTATTCGTCGGCGCGAAATTTTTTTGGTGTATATATTTTCCAGAGGTTTCGAAAAAAAAAAAGTAGTATCTGACATATGTAGGTATGTTTGAATTATGACGTAAGTAGTTATTATTCTAGAGTTGACCAAAAATCGAAACCGATTACGGGAATGGAACCTACTCGTCGGCGCGAAAAAAATTTCGTGTATATATTTTCTGGAGGTTTCGCAAAAAAAAAAAAAAAAAAAAAAAAACGGCGTCTGGAGGTTTCGCAAAAAAAAAACAAAAAACTACTGTAGCCGAAACGGCTCGCGCCTTTATATATAGTAGTATTACGTTACGTGTTGCAGCAGCTCTAGGTTGGACCGGGGCACGTTTTGCAGTAGCGTGTACAACTGTCACGTTTTACTATGGACATTTCTAGCTGATCCTGTAAATTTTTAAATCAACAAAAAACTCCTTATCCACCTTTTTTTATATTTAAATCCTCATTATTTGAGCAATTAAAAGGTGGCCGTTCCTAACCGAAATCCCTATATTTAACTCTTATAAGTTTTTGTCCAAATCTTTTAGCCCTTTCGCAAACGTTGTTAAACAATTGCACGGTATTTTATCAATCATTCGAATGATTAAAATTTAACATATGAGCCATTCTTTTTTTTGAGTTTAAAGAGCCTAATACTAAGGAGGTGACACCGTCTGGAGGTCACTGATTACAAGGTCGCATACCACATCAGGCAAGTGATTTAGCCAGATGCAACTACCAGCAGATCTAGCCAGCTTAGCTAGGCAACCAAAGATTATTCCGTCGCCGAGGTGGTTTCTAGCGATCGTACCAGCCCCACTGGGTTTGCCAAGCCCGATGAATGACGCGTCAGAGTTGATTTTGATCCATCCCAGCGGCGGAGGAGTCCAGCTTCCCTTGGCCTTGCTCCGATCAGGATCAACATGGGAGCCTTACCCTTGACATCACAGTCCAGACAGGAAGTGTAGGACTTGAGGAACGCTGCCGATTTTTCGATGGATTCCAGCCCCTTTTGATGGACAACGTCGTTTCGCAAGTGCCAGGATTGCCACAGAAGCATGAGAATTCTCGCCTTGGTGATCGCATCGACCTGGTTCAGACAAACCAGTCAGTGTTGGATTGATCTCCTCCGGTGCGAGCCCAACGGCCGCACCGGGACTTTGACTCGCGCCCTGATCGGATGCGCCCAACCGATCAATGGTTGGTGGGCCCCCGTCGCGCTGCGCTATAAAGACTGGTGGGGGCACGTCTTAAGAGATTCGTCGTGCGCCGCCACACCCCACCGACAAAACCCTAACCGATCTAGGTTGCGCAGTTGCCGACGGGAAGCTCCACCACCGCCGCCACTCACTGCCACCACCACCGCCGTCCACCATGGCCGGCAGCTCGAGCGCATCTGCTCAAGGAGAAGGTACCAATCCTCCTCCCCATCTCTCTGTTCTACCCGTAGGATCTAGCCTAGACGATCTTGTGGAGTTAACATTGGTATCAGAGCTCCTAGCGTCTAGATCTTACTCGGGTAGATTGAATCAAAAAGCAAATCGAAAAGAAAGAAAAGAAGAAAATTCCCCTCCCGTAGAACCCTAACCCTAATCGAAAAGGAAAAGGGAAAAGAAGAGAAAGCTCACCGGAGGGCCTCGGGCTCGCCGGCAAACTGCGCCGCCGTCTCGGCCGCGCCGTTTCCTCTCGATCCCGATGCGCATCGATAGCGAGGCATCGGGAAGAAGAACAACACCTTTCGGGGCAAAGGGCACCGCCGTT
The DNA here is from genome assembly GCA_947311845.1 of Poa pratensis. Lineage (NCBI taxonomy): Eukaryota > Viridiplantae > Streptophyta > Magnoliopsida > Poales > Poaceae > Poa > Poa pratensis. The sequence goes on along the minus strand of CAMZMU010000033.1, from coordinate 20,775,040 downwards.
GTGCCGCTTGACAGCGGCGCGCTCTCCTTTGAGAGCTCGCGCACGCCGGAAAGGGGGACAGGGAGGCCGCCACCGCAGTTCCATCTTCACCGGACGCAAGGAGGCAGAGGGTGCGTAGCCGCGCCTCTCTCTCTAGCCAGCGGGTGGAGGTGGATGGGAAAGCAGTAGGAGAGAAAGGGAGGGGAAGGGGGCCGCGCGGCGCGGTGGTCACAGGCGCCGTCTCCGGCGGGCCGGCGGCGGCCGACGCAAGGGCAAAAAAAAAGCGCAATATGAGCTAGGGTTTGCGGGAGCAGGCCGACGAGCGTTTTTGTTCCGGCGATTTGCACGGACAGCCGTCGGATCTCTTCCGACGGTCACGATAGAGCGGCGCTCTCCGACAGGCCGTGGGCCGTTTCCTCGCATAAGCGACGGGCGGGCGGCAGATAGCGCGACCGCTAACAAGCCGTGGGCCGTGTCAGCGTCGCCGCGGGCGGCAGATAGCTAACAGGCCGTGGGCCGTGGGCCGCACAGAACAGTTTATGTTTCTGTTATTTTTTCAGAAGCATGTTTTATTTGTTTGTTTGTTCATTTTTTGGGCAAATTCCATCCAGTTTCTTCTATTCAAATTATCCAACGAAATTTTGTTTAGAGAACAGAAAAGTGATAGAAATACTTCTGAAAAGTATAAAGTTCATGAATTTTTTATTCATGTTTTTCCGTTGCAAATATATAAAAGTGCTCTAAAAGTTAAATAGAACTAAAGAAAGAATTAATTTTTTAAGAACAAGTTAAAGTGATTAATGAAATAATTATGGTTATGTTATTTTATGACCAACGTGTTAATAACATAATCATGATTTACTGTCGTTTCATATGTGCTATTTTTCTATTTTCTGCCCATCGGTGATATAGTTTTAATTGCACAAACAGTTGTATGTTTTAATTTTGACCAACGTTGGATTATTGCATGCAATTGTTGTTTTGTTCTCACCTCAATGTGATTTTTCAGGAGGGTACTACTTGATGAGCTGCATCAAGGATGTTCCAACCCTCAGAGGTGACAACTACTCCGAATGGAGAAAGAAAGTTGATCTGGCATTTGTTTGTGCTGAGGTGGACTGGGTTGTGGACACTCCACAGCCAGTCAAGCCAACAAAGCTAGTCAGAGATGAAAAAGATGATGATAGTGCTTGGGACAAAAAGAAGAGGGACTATACTCCATTGGAGATGTCGTATACCCTCGAAAACACAAACTGGCTTACTGCCAATAAAAAGTGCATGGCTTTCATAAAGAACACAATTGAGGTCGCTATTGTGGGCTCAATTGCAGAGTGTGCTTCTGTAAGGGAGTTTCTTGAAAAGATAAAGAGCCAGTTCACTGGTTCTTCAAAGATATATGCTACCCAGCTGCTAAAACAGCTGGTGACAGAAAAGTACACAGGAGGTGGACATGGCATAAGAGAGCACATCCTCAGGATGAGCAACATGGCAGCTAAGCTTAAGCCCATGGACGATGATTTGGAGCTCAAGCCTGCGCTCCTTGTTCACCTGGTTATGGCTTCACTGCCAAGTCAGTTTGACACTTTTGTTGTCAACTACAACATGTCGCCTGAAAAATGGGACATTGAAAAGACAATAGCCATGTGTGTGCAAGAAGAGGAAAGACTTAAAGCTTCACATGGTGGTTCACTGAACTATGTGAAGGATAACAAGAAAAAGAACTACAATCAAAGTAGCCATGGTTCCCCTTCAAAGCCACATGGAAAAGCTCTCACGCATTATCAGCGTCAGCAGAAGTCTCTTCCAGTGGACAAAGATACATGTCTCCACTGTAAGAAGACTGGGCACTACAAGAAAGATTGCCCTGATTGGCTAAACTCCATAATGGCAAAGAGAGGTAACGATATTGTTTCCTTTGTAAATGAATCCTTGTATACACAGTTTTCGAAATCTACTTGGTGGATTGACTCAGGTGCAACTGTTCATGTTGCAAATTCATTACAGGGATTCCATTCGACGCGGACTAAGTAAAGAAGAGAAAGATGCATTGAAGTTGCAAATGGAGTTCAAGCAGACGTTGAAGCTGTCGGCGACATCTCTCTGGAGTTAGCTGATGGATTCACGATTCTGCTTAGAGATGTTTTATATGTTTCTTCATTACACAGAAACTTGATTAGTGTTTCACGTTTGGACAAAGATAATATGAATATTATTTTGGACATGGCAAGTGTGCCATATGGTGTAATAATTCTCATGTGGGAGTTGCTTTACTTCACAATGAGCTTTATTTATTATCCCTACGTGAAAAAGTGTATTCTGTGTGTAATATGAATGAGCATGTTTCTGCGCCAGATAAAGAACAAAAGAAAAGAAAGAGAACTCATGACTCATCGAAATGGTGGCACTGTCGTTTGGGCCATATTTCGAGGGGGAGAATAGAAAGTCTAGTGAAAAATGAAATTCTTCCTTCATTAGAGTTCTCAGACTTAGAACAATGCATAGATTGCATTAAAGGAAAGTACGTAAAACAAATTAAAAAGGGTGCAAACCGAAGCACAGGAACACTAGAAATTATTCACATTGTCATTTGTGGACCATTTCCTGTGAAAAGTGTGGATGGCTATGACTCGTTCATAACATTCACAGATGATTACTCCCGATATGGTTATATTTATCCAATCAAAGAAAAGTCTGAAGCGTTGGATAAATTTAAGATATTCAAATCTGAAGTAGAAAATCAACATGATAAAAGAATAAAGATAGTGAGATCTGACCGTGGGGGGAGTACTACGGTCCGCACACTCCATATGGCCAAGTGCCTGGACCTTTTGCGAGGTTCTTACAGGAGACTGGCATAGTGGCCCAGTATACAATGCCGGGCGACCCTCAGCAAAATGGAGTAGCTGAAAGGCGTAACCGTACACTTATGGATATGGTGCGCAGTATGATGAGTTACTCCACCTTGCCATTGGGATTATTGATGGAGGCGCTTAAAACCGCCATTCATATTCTCAATAGAGTACGAAGCAAGTCGGTGCCCAAAACACCGTACGAGTTGTGGACAGGAAGAGTATCCTCTCTACAACACTTCAGAGTGTGGGGGAGCCCAGCTGAGGCCAAAATATTTAATCCAAATATTGCAAAGTTAGATCCAAAACAGTCAGTTGCCACTTCATTGGCTATCCTGATAAATCAAAAGGTTTTCGTTTCTACTGTCCAGACAGATACACAAAGTTTGTAGAAACGAGACATGCAGTCTTCTTAGAGGACGAAATGATGAGGGGGAGCATGGTAGCTCAAAAAATTGATCTTGAGGAGAAGAGGGTGTGTGCACCTTTTCCGATGATTCAGGAGACATTTTTCACACTACCGTTACTTAAACCACCAATATATAAAAATTACACCATTTTAAAGCTTTTCAAATAAAGAATTAAGTTAGTTGATGCAGAGGCCAGGGTTGCCTCCGGTGTTTGGAAAAAAGTGTAATTTTCATGGCAATTGATAGGGCTAGAATTAAAACTCGAAATTCGCGAGTTAAACGAGTAACTCGCTACTCGGCTCGACTCGACTCGAACTCGGAACCAAACGAGCCGAGCCGAGTTTCCAATTTTTTCACTAAACGAGTTTGAGTTTTTCGAGCCGAGTTACCGAGTAACTCGATAAGCTCGTTTAGCTCGCTAAAAGACAGAAATTACAGGGAACGTTCACGTCTAGCCCCAATGCCACAAGCCGAACTAGCAAATCCTGCTAAGCCCACCAACGCATCGATCCACCAGCGTGACTAGCACTAGCACGCACGCACGAACGTGAGTATGCTAGTAGGTTATCGTTTCCTTTCTCATTCCCCACCCGTCGCTGAGGAGAGGCGGCGGCGGCGCACAACTCCGTTCCTGCCGGCCACCGCTCGGCCGCCCCCATCCCAGCCCACCTCCTCTCCGTCGCCAGTTCATTACAGAACGAACTGGTTGCCGAGAGTAGCTCGCGAGTTCACCGAGTCGAGCCGAGCTTAATTTTTGGACTCGTTTTGTTGAACGAGCCGAGTTCGAGTAGCTCGTCAGTTGACCGAGTTTGAGCGAGTCGAGCCGAGCTGGCTCGGCTCGGCTCGAATTCCAGGCCTAGCAATTGACTTGTGTTTTATTAGGCTAAATACATGGACGACATCTATAATGACTTAATGAGACGTGGGAGTATATTTTGCAACTTAAAACGCAACTCTGAGAACCTAGATCCTACATTCTTGTATTGTACTACTCGTACAAGCCTTGTCGAGACGGAGTCACGGAGAGCACGGCATCACACGGGCGAGCACACCGACCGCGGAGGGACCAGCACCACGCAGCAGGCATGGCCGCAGGAGGCAGGATCAGAAAGAAGGAGCAGCTTCCTGCCGTTTTCACCAAGCCGACAAAAGTTGGACCACCAAATTGCAAACTCTGTAGCCTGAAAAGGCTGCGGCTGTTCTCAGGATCGGCACCTGCATCTGTCTCTTCTCCAAAAGGATCATCTTTTGTTCCATCAAAGGGATGAACAGTGGTTTTCCTTTTTCTACCGCTACCGTCTCGGCAACCACTGGGAATTTTGCGCAGATATATCGAGTTATCAGGATTTTCCCAAATCGTGCTTCCTCACAAAATAAATAGACGTTGAACATTGCAAAAGTATTAACATACAGCTTGTACTAACATAGTACTCTACAGCTTTTCTTGTGTGTTTACGGACAGTGATCACCATGCCCAAACACTACTGGCAATTAAGAAACCATGATCTGACAATAGCAAGCATGGCTTTGGCTGAATTTCTTTTTTAAGAAGAGGCAAAAGCTTTGGCTAATATATTGATATAGCATAAAAACATGGTGAGGCCTAAGCCAAACAGGAAAAAGGAAACATAAAACGGCATAAGAGACAATTTCCGCGAGATGTTTAGCAAGTGACCCTCGATCCTAGGGTGGAGGATTCCATTATTTGGAATCTCACGTGTAATGGCAGATATTCGGCAAGTTCAGCTTACAAGGCTCAATCATTGGATCTCGCCCCTGTGCCTTCAAGCACATTGTGTGGAAACCCTGGGCCCGCCAAAGTGCCGTTTTTTTCGCATGGCTTGCTGTCCAAGATAGCTTGTGGACTTCGGACTATCTGGCGATTCGTGGCTGGCCTCACCATCCAACCTGCCAGAGACCGCGACGTATCATGTTCGAATATCGATACTCCCGACAGACTTGGCAGGCGGCTATTTCCTGGTTGTCTTGCCCTTCCCTGCTGCAGTATCTGAGATCGGGGTGCCACACGTTCATATAAAAATTATCGAGACACACAGAGACGAAAATGTGTATCATGATGTTCATTTCATTATTGCGAATATAATCACCGGGTGAGAGGCGTGGGTTACCACGAGGGAACTACCACCTCCCCTATAACGCCACTAAAGGCTCACCGGTTTCTACATCAATCACTCGGTGGGATCGTTAACTGGAACCTCTTCTTTCCTGGTGTGTGTTGTTATGTTGGTTCTACGATTCAAAGGCCAACATCTAACCTCATTTGTGTAAGTATCTTCTAGATTCATGGCGATTAATAAATATTTCATTTCCATAAAAACCACTCTCGGCATAATTGAGGGATTTTATCACTAAGTGAAAATTGTAGAGAAATTTTAGTATGATCATATTTCTTCGTTTTCGCCATACCATCGATCAACTATTTCAATTTTTTTATATGATAATTCATACCCGTGGCCTTGGGAGAACATGGAAGTTATATATACTTCATGCTTTTGCTGTGCTATAACTGAAGTTTACTTTCCGGGGATAATGTGATGTTTTCTGTATCTATAAACATTGTGAAACTGAATGTATTCTCTTTTCCACATTATTTTTTAGAGAAAATATTGTACACTTGCTCATGGTTTACAATCTTCATCCGAAAAAGAAAATAACATTCCATGGTGTGGAGGGAATTGTATTTGCCTTGTTGTACAGACTTTAGCGTGAATAATTTTATGTTTTTTACAATGCCAAACATCCAAAACTGGAAAGGCAAGACTTGTCCACCAACCATCTCCTTGGTGGAATTTCAAGCACCTTGAGAATCTTCACTGCCTTATAAATTGAAGATCCCAGTATGGACTTGGAAGGTTCTTTTCCAACATACTGGATGCCAAGGTTGTGAATCCATAGAGGGCACCCCAAAAGATGGTATTGCCGGTTTTTGTTTCATTTTCAAAGACTATTTCAAGGCCATTGTGAGCATGTGCATAGAAAGTAACACCCGGGAGATTAGAAAGTTCTTAAATAAAAGAATGCCGAAACCAACATTCTGAACATACAAGCATCTTCTAATTAAAAAGGCTCAGTTACTTTTCCTTTCTAGAGCTTATAAAACATAGCACAATTTAGTTCCATAAAATACATCCACTATCAAACAATGATAGTGGATAATAGCAAGCATATTTCTTCTTTTGGAGAAATGGCAATCATGGTTGCACCTGAATTTTTTGAATCAGCAGAGGGTAAGCAATAAGGCAACCCCTATCCGACATTGAAATTTCTGGTCTCATTAACAGTTCAAGGCAACATTTTTAACCAGCTAAAGTCAGAATGTTTCTCGAGTCCAGCAATAATTGCATCCTAGTATGTATTCTGCAGCAACATTTGTGCAGCACGCAGATCACTAAATTTCCTGCTCAACCTAAGAGTACAAACCTAAAACTTTGTATTACTAGGTTAAGCGGCAATATACCTCTAAAAGGCCTAATCTACAAAGCTAGAGCTTTGGTATGTGAGCCATTTAGCATTAACATTTGGCTCTGTTGGTTATTACGTTTACACAGTTGTCTACTCAGTAATAAAAGAAAGTGCATGGCTAATTCTCCTTTCTGAAGTTAATAATGAAAAACATGAAAGGGAACCTTGTCATGAACTCACGCAACATGTGTATGGACATATATGCCAGGTGTCAGGGTTATGAATCAACATAGGGTAACCAACAAGGTAGTTTCTATCTGAAATTGCTAATGTTTGTCTCATGTATTTCTGAACAGTTCAAGACAATTATGAGCATCTAAAAAGAAATTAGAAGGCAACACTCTGAACTAGGATCGGAATGTTTATCTAATACCCAAGCACTATCTCCGAGCCAAGCCAATAATAATTTATCACCAAGTGAAATCACATTGCAGTCCTAATAAGCCTAATCTACCAAGTTGGAACATTTGGCATCCAAACTGCATCAGCACGGGACTCAATTCTTAGCATGTTCTGAATAAACTGTTCTACTCAATGAGAAGAAAGACATGGCAAACTCTATCAACAAAGCACAGTTTAATCAGATTCACACGTCCAGTATCAAACTCTGACCACTGATAAGAACATCAGGAGCAAGCATAGCTTTGTGTGAACCTTTCGTTGCACATACGGATGTGTACTACGGATGTCTGCATAGCTTGTTTTCTACTACCAATAAGCAGTTAAGCACACAAACAGAAGAGGATCTGAATTCTTGATGACCCATGCAACTATCATCCCCAACAAAATTGGTCATTGTTCGTCTCTTTTTCTACCTCAGTTTACTCGCGACAGAAACAAACACAAGAAGAACAGAGTTTTTTCAGAACCTGTTAAGCTACCACATCAGTAAGTCGACTCCTTGCCGTCACCAGCGGTGGTACCAGTAGGTGGTTGCTCGAAGTTGATTTCCCCGGAGACGCCGTGCCGTTGCCGTCGTATTTGGTAACGCTGTTCTTGGCCACGGGCGGCATGTGTGCGGCGGCGGAGCCCTCTGCGAGATCGGCGCCGCGACAGTGAACGCCTGGATGCGGTCCTGGGGAGCTGCATTGGCGTGCTCCGCGCCAGCGCGGCACCGGCAGGCGCCTTGCTGCGGTAGAGCGCGTCGAGGTGGTGGAAGTAGTCGGGGCACGTCTTGGGGCGCTTCTTGTTGCTCTCCTTCACCGTCTTGAAGTACTTGTCCATGTTGTTCCATTTCTCCCTGCAGTTCTTGGAGCTCCGGCTGTAGCCCATCCGACGCATGCCCGCGGAGATCTCCTCCCAGAGCGGCCCCTTCGGCCCGGCCTCCCGGTACTGCCTGTCCAGCAGGTGGCTCCGCAGCTGGATCAGCGCGAGCACCTCCACCTTGGTCCACCGCGGCGAGGACGATGCTCCGCCGCGGCCGCCGTCTCCTGGCCCGTCGCGCGGCGTCTCGGCGGGCGTCATGAAGTTGCGGACTTGGTGTAGAACCAGCGCTTCCTGCTGCTGCGGCTGCGGCGTAGCAGGCGCCATTTTCGGCGGCAGCTGCGAGGGTTGAGCCGCGTACACGCCAGTGGTTGCCACGACGGCGGCGGTGCGGCGGCGTAGGCGATGCACGTGGCGTGAGCCTGGGACGACGTGGCATGAACGTCATACCGGGTGCGGCGATGGTCTGCCCAGTGATGTTCTGTAGTAAGGAGAGCACGGCGGCGCCGCGGGTGGCGGCCATGGCGCGCTCCTGCGCGAGTATCTCCTGCTCACGCGCCAGGCGCGCCATCCCCTGCCGCCGCCAAGCCTCCTCGCGGATCATGCGGTCCTGCTCCCGCTTCTCGATGGCCTCCACGAACCGCTGCTGCATCGCCTCCTGCCGTTCCATCGCCTGCTTTGTCAGACCCTCGAAGAACCTCATCATATTCTTGGCACCGTCGGCAGCGCCACCCTCCGACGTCCCCTTCCCTCGCTCGCCCATGTCGTCGGTGCCCTCGTCGTCAGAGTCCTCCTCCGTGTTGGAAGTCGAGAAGCTCAGCCCAACCATCGGCGTGGCCATGCCAGCCGTGGCACCAACAGGCGGCAGCTCTGCCAGGGGCCGGACGGCCAAGGGTCCTCCCACCATCCCGGGCACACCAACGGCCGTCGCTGGGGGCGCC